>JASAMV010004755.1:0-115540 GCA_030248065.1 Rhynchonema sp. JSB1_4
TCGTATATGTAGATAGTCAGAACACAAACTAACCGTTTGGTGTGTTGTGCGTTTTGCAGCGATATGAACAGTTGGTAGGCGTATATGTGATTGTTTATCAACGAACACAAGCGATAGAGAAGGTCAGATGGGGCTATAGAATGCAACGGCGGATGGAATATGGGTTATATTAAGCAGCCGTTGGGGTACGGTATGTAGTGTTTGTGTGGGGTAAAGAGAAGTGGAGTGGATACAGAAACGATATGGGGCGCAAATTAGGTATGTGTTGAGAGAGGGCTGTTTCTGGTCACTGCGTATGTGTGCGTGTACAATGCGGCTAGCAGCTTATGTGTGCACGCGATGTGTGTGTGTGGCAAACTGGTAGGCAGCGGTTCAAGGTCAAATGCGCAGATACGAAAGTAATATGAGACACGAAATGTGGGCGATCAATGAGACAAAATTCAGAAAAGCTGTTGTCTGACGTTAAAGTTACGAAAAAATCAACGAAATTAGTTAAGAATACGTCTACTTAGGGCCAAGATCGGTTTGGTGACTCACAATGGCTGCTGCAGCAGTGAAGTGTTGACTGTTCGCTTAGCTGTGTTGATTGACCGGCAGAATTGGAACGTCCGCGACTGATGATAAAACTGACGCTGCGTGACGATGCGTCGTTGGGTCCACGAAGGCGTTGTGATAGTCCACGAAGGTGTGCGTGAAATTTCGGTGTCCACGTAGGATGTGCAGTTTCACGAAGATGGGGTCCACGTAGGTTTTGTGTCCACGGAGGCTTGATGTAGACGTAGGTTTGAGGTCCACGAAGGTTTGGGGTCCACGAAGGTTCGGAGTCCACGAAGGTTTGGGTCCACGAAGGTTTGGAGTCCACGAAGGTTTGGGTCCACGAAGGTTTTGGAGTCCACGAAGGTTTGAGTCCACGAAGGTTTGTTGGCCACGGAGGCTTGGAGTCCACGTAGGATCGAAATTAATTGAATATGTGGCGATTGAGCGTAGCGGTGAACGTCGTGCTCACCAATTGATAGATACCCAATCGAGTCGTTTAGTTGGTTGTTTATTTGAAACCTCAAGTATATGGGTAAAAACCGTTTTTGGCCATTAGGTGATGTTTCAAGCAAAGACACATAAGTAAAATACATAAAAGAATGCTTTAAAGGCTTAGGCACGCGCGTGCGCAGTATGTATGCGCGAGCTGACTGCCTGGTCAGTCAGAGAGTGACCAGCCAGTCAGGCAGGCAGTGTGTTGTGGGTGTATACGTGTATGTGTGTGCGCAGCGCTGCAATGCGGCGGTTACAAATAGAATAATACGAAAAGAGAGAGAGGTATGTGATATCTGACATTGCCACATCATAGAGACGGTCGAATTGCGATAGATAGGTGACGTAGTCGACTTTCTGAACAAGTGAAATTTGAAAAAAAATATAATATTATGATTTTATCTCGCTTCAGTGATCTAATAAATAAGCTATATATCGTTGCAAAAAGCAGATCACAAGTGACAAGACGGGTTCGATCCGATACAGGAACCAAGTTTGAGTCCGGCATTAAAATGCATGTATTGCAGGAACAAAGTTTTGAGCAAAAATTAAACTTCAAAAAAATATTCCAAAGCAAGAAAAATTTGTAAGATCGGATCGGTTCAGATCCTGCATTAATCACATTTTGCGTATTTGTTACGAAAGAGCTTGTGTGTTTGTAGAGCAGTAAATGCACCTTTGTCATTGAACGACCGATCAGATCGTTACTACCAGAAAGTAACAGCGACTAGGGTTAGAGACCCCCGGGGTATGCGACTGAGACAAAAGGGATGTGTAGCAGTGTTATTATTTATTTCTAATAAATGTGAGTAAGATCTATACTAATAGAGTAGTAAAAGCTGCATATATAGTTTCGGACCCTCTCACGAGACTATATATGTCACAATGCATCCGGGTCCTCATCAGTCAATGAGATGCATTGCTCCCTCCCTATTCTGGTAGAAGAAAAATCGCGTTTTTCGCGTTTTTGGAGCAATGATGTTGACAAGTATACATTAATAAAATGAATCGCGCAGCAAACAAACGTTAACGCTGCATAAAACAAGCGGGAACAGCAGAAAACCGAAAACGCACGAACTTCTCAATGTTATGGTTTAAGTCGAGATGTGCAATCTCTTTCCTTTTCAATTCAGGATTTTGGCATTTTCGTGCGATTTTAGTTTCTCGCAACCGGGGAGAAAATCGGATTTTGAAAAATTCGTATCTGACCATTTGTGCACTTTTAGGCCTAACCCTTGGAATTTAGTATAGAAACCTTATCATCTAGATTTTTTTCACAAAGTTTGAACGGGATTTGAAGACACGACCCGAAAAGTGGCACCACCCCTTTAACCCTTCCCTGTTGCCTGCCACCAATATCATGAAACATTCCCACGTGCGCGTGTTCTTATTGTGTGTTTTGCTGTGATATGTGTCAGTTGGTCAGTTGCGCAGTTGTGGTTTGTGAGTTGACAGTTTTACGTGGATGTTGGAGAAAAGGTGTTGTTTAGTGAACGTCGTGTGGTTTTGGGTTTATTATTGGGGCTTTTAGGTTTCGGGGTCATATTATAGAAACAAACAAGTAATACACACATCACCAACGGAACCAAAACTTCGAACTATAGTTATCAAGTTCAACCGTTGATAGTCAACCACGATACGCAGACTGCCGTCCTTTTTGATCACAGGCACGATCGCATCGGCCCAACCACTGTTGGATGGTTCAATAATGCCGGTCTTCAATTGCTCCTCTAGTTTCTCACGCAGCATTTCACGGTATTTGTATTGGAATTGGCGCGGCGCCTCAACGATCGGAGCTGCGTCACCAGTATTGATTTCAAACTGGTTTTCGTCACCAGCATCAGCACGATCAGAATCGAACACGTGAAATGATTGATGATACTGTTTGGCCAAGCGCACAAACTGATCGATTTGCCGTAGATCGCACTTTGAGCCGATCAAGGTCTTTGTCAACTTCTCGGCCAGTTTCTCTTCACGTTGTTCAACAGTGGCAGCCGTACCTGATACTCCGCAGTAAGTAATCGACTAGAGCACTGAATATTTATTGGTTATGTGTACGAGTAAACCGAAGTCACTGAAAAACTGAAAGAATGACAATAGAGATCAAGGCATTATATAGATAGTCCCGTGGGCGGGACTCGGACAATGTATTGGTTGTTCATAATATTATGTAGGTACATAATGTATAGTAATACAAATACCGTAATAATGAATGTAAGAGAGTATCATCCTCCACCGATTTTACTATCCCGATCTTTTTGTGTCACTAAGTGAAACAGGGAAAGGTCATATACACATGTCTTAACTAAAACACTTTCGAAAATAGTCGATAAAAATAAATTCACGCGAAACACATTTTACTATAACACGGGGGTAGAAAAATGATAAGACATGTTTTTGGTGTGATCACTGATCTTCTGTATGATCTAGCGTAAGTTTACACGCTGACGACTTTGTTTTATGCCGAAACCCTTTTTGCTCATTTTGCTCTGTTGCGAAAATCCACGTTTTGCCGTGCTTGCTTTTTTTGCGACATACTCTTCTAATTTCAACAAGTCATGGAACAATCTCACAATTAATTCTCGTAACGTAACCATTCTTTGTTGCAGTTGAGCGTTTCTAGCTAACAGTTCCTGCTGTTGATGCACAATTTGCCTATTCATAATTTCCGTTCGTTCCTGATTTTGCGTATTTCTATTTGCTGCGTCAATCAACTCCCTCTGTTGCCCCACAACTCTTATCAAGAGCTGGACGATGGAGAACGTTTCCTGGGTTTCTCGCTGTTCTTCTTGCGAGTTTCCTTGCTCCGTTTCTTCTTCGGCTCCTTGGTTTCTTCCGCTTGTTTTCGCGTGTCCTTGTGCGTTGGGGGTCCCAGCCTCATTCCAAACGGCAGTAGGGTTTCACTGATTGGGTTGTTCCACAGTTGGCGCCTGATTGCCGTATGCTGTTGTTGCCACAGTGCACGTGTGTGTTGGGTTGGCTGTGGCCGTGGCGGTGTTACTTGTTGCAGTGTCATTTTGCTCGTTCGACATCGGCACGTTGGGCAGTGTTCGTGCGTACGTTGCCCGGTCTGCAACCGATATTCGATTTATATCTCACGCGCATGTGCGTTTCTTTTTGCAGTGCATCTTGCCTTATGCATCTTTGACTTAACGCGTGTGCGCGTGCGCGTACATGCGCTGCGTTGGGCATTAGTCTGTTATGTCGTGCACATAACATATACATAGGTATCGATTGACTTAGTGCACAATTTTGCGTGCACGTGTTGGTCTGTGCAGTGTTAAGCAGTTATTTCAAACGTTTAACTCGCTAACTGTCAAGTTGCAAGTTTTCACAAATTGCTCACCTACTGTTAGCATCTCCGTTGTTGACTTGGTGCCTTCCCATATTATATCCTCTTTGCGTGTCATAATGCACTTGCCGGGCGAACTCCTGGTCCTGATTGCTGTCCAGTTCGTCTGCGAAGCGAAACTGGTACAGTATCTGGAGTATCGCGGGTTGACGCGGGTTCATCGGCGCTCTGCCGGTTGCGTCACGTTGTTGTCTTAAAAAGATAAGACTGCGGTCCTTTTACTGTTTCTTGCGCGAATCTCATGCATAATGTATTCTAATTTGAATACTTCCATTTTAATTAAAATTGCGAATTAAATTTTTGCTTAAACGAACATTTCCCATGGCTCACCGGCGTTCCAGGTGCACCAACAACTCATTTCTCCAGTTGTAGATGACCTCGCGTGTATTGAGCCAATAGGCCCAAGCGGCAGTGGCCAGTGGCACGTTTCCGTGTTGCTCATGCAAAAATTGCACAAAGGTGTCGAGCATTTGTTGGCGAAACCGCTGTACTTCAGCGTCCTTGTTCCACGCGCCGTTTGGTCGTGCGGCAAATAGCAGTACTATAGTTGCCTGAAACGGCTTGTGTGTTTACACATGATTGCTTTTCTTTTGCATGATTATTTATTTTCAATGATTGCTTTAATTTACTTTCCGATAACAATCCTAATGGTTTTGAATGGTAAAACCCCTAAATTCACCTGTATTATCCAGGCGTAAGCATTGTTCTGGTGCCGAATTTGGGGTTCATTTGCATGCGGGAGTTGAGCAAACACTCTGTCCAGTGTTCCACGCACAAAAAGGTTCGCTTGATGCCTGGTTTCCCAAGGATGTTCCATCAGGTCGATGTCTGGGGCCTGCTCTTGTTCCGGGGTGAAAGCCTGCACTCGATGTGCGTTAAGATAATTGGAACTACAAGCCATTTGCGAACTGTCGCTATTCATGCTTGGAACGATGGCCCTGGGTTTGACATGAGCTGCTGACGCTGCGGTTGCGCTGGTTGATTTTCTGCTGATTTTCTTTTTGCTGCTCGATTTGCTGGTACTGGGTTGTGGTTCGGGTTGCACAGTGGGGAGCGCTTGCAAGACTGGTGTGTCCGGTTCTGGGCTTGGTTCGGGTTCCTGTTCCGTGTCTGGTTTTTCCTCGGCTGTGCTAGGGTCCGCTTCAGCATTTACAGTCAGATCACTGTCCGACTCGCTACTCTCTCGGCCCGGAGAGTACTTTTCAAATCACTCACCGAAAGAGTAACGCACTTTCCGCACTAATATTGAGTAAGAAACAAGACTTAAGAGTGGAAATTTGAAAAAAAGGGTACGAATTTCGAGTGGTTTCTTTTTTCGAATTCATTTGGATTGCTGCCGGCAATCCCGTTTCGCTTTTCATTTGGATTAAGCTTAATGATAGGCTTAGGCTTCACATAAAATCTAATGCTAAAAACTTGACCCAAAAAATCAGCCCGGCCTGTCCTTGTTTTTCCAACTGGGGCCAGGCCGGAGATTTTATAGATTGGGCCGGGCCGGGCCAGATAAGGCTCAGGGCTTAATGGTAGACTTAGGTAGGCTCGATCCAAAAACCAGGCCGGGCCTGGCAGGACCGGGCAGGGGGGGCTTTCGCGAACTCGGGCTCGGCCGGGCCAAGGGGGGCTGTCGCTAACTCTGGTCGGGCCCGGGCGGAATTTCTCTAAGTCGGGCTGGGCCAGGGCGGGGGGTTCCATGACTCGGGCCGGGCCGGGGGGGGGCTTTTCCTAACTCGGGCCAGGCCACGGGGGTGCTCTCCCTAACTTGGGCCGGGCCAAGGGGGAGGGGGCTTTCGCTAACTTGGGCTGGGCCGGTCCCGGGGGGTGGGGCTTTGCTCACTCGGGGCGGGCCCGGGGGGGGGGCTTGCCCTAAGTCGGGCCAGGCCACGGGGGTGCTCTCCCTAACTTGGGCCGGGCCAAGGGGGAGGGGGCTTTCGCTAACTTGGGCTGGGCCGGGCCCGGGGGGGGGGTGGCTTTCGCTAACTCGGGCTGGGCCGGGCCCGAGGGGGCTTTTGCTAACTCGGGCCGAGCCGCGCCCGGAGGGGGGGCTTTTGCTAACTCGGGCCGGGCCCGGGGAGTAGTATAAGTACATTGCCTGGACGGATTGTAGTGTTAAAAGTCCTATCAAAAAAGTATTTTTATCTGTACATCATTTCGACGACCTGAGATCCTGCGAGCCCAACAGGTTCAAGTTCATTGCATCAGAAGCAACATGGTAACGTCAACAACACGCATAAGCTGGACAGTAACGACGAAACCATAAATAATTACAAGTGTTTAGTGGGCCAGTGGAAGTTACAGATCGAGAGGTGTAGATGATGATAAGGAGCAAAAAACACAGAAAACACAGAAACACAGCATGATCGGTCAATTACATTTCACACACGGACGGAATAAATTTCACTGGCAGCAATCGCAATTTGTACAACAATTCAACAATCAAGCTTTGCGAACGAATGACTCCTTTGAATGTGCCCATTCGCAGGAAAACAGCAAAATCAGGTAAAGCATTGTAAAGATGGGACATGATAACAATAGCACTGGTAGCGAGAATATGAGTTTTAGCACGTGGGATACAAATGGCACGAGAATGATTAAGACGAGAACTGGAGCGAGAATTGGAATCAGAAATGAATGAAATAGAGTCAACAGGAGCAGCACGAATACCAAGAACATAAGAATGCATCAATCTCAGACGACGTTTCATGACAGTGACACCCACATAATCAACACCAAACATTGAACACAACTGCGAATATGACACAGACCGATCAAAATTGCCAGAGAACATGCGAATAATGGATTTTTGTGTTCTTTCCAACAAATTACGTGAATAGTCATGAATAGGATAGGTCACCTCACACGAATAGTACATGACAGAGCAAATCAAGGTTTGATACAGATAACGCATGACAGACACAGGTAGATCATTACGAAAGGTACGGTACAATGAACCAGCAATTTTCTTCACTTTCACAGATGTGGCAGTAGTATGCAAGCCAAAATCAAACTTGGAATCAATAACAGCACCCAGATATTTGTTTGCATCGACAACATCAATCAGACATTCATCAATCACAATAGCAGGGACAGCGGGACATGAACTTGAGCGAGCAAATTGTTGGAGTTTTGTTTTGGTAGAATTAATGGAGAGAAGTTTGTGTTTGGAGAAGTGCTCGACAATCAAGTTCACATCCTCTTGCAAATGCTTCTCACAGTCAGGTGTACACATGAAGTGAATCAGTACCAGATCATCGGCATAGAGAATAATACGTGAACACGGAGAGAAATACAGTTTTGCAACAGAGTTGACGTATGCGAGAAACAATAACGGTCCTAATACACTGCCCTGCGGCACACCAGAGAGAACAGACAAGAAATCAGAACACACACCATTTACATTCACACATTGGGTTCGATCAGACAAATAGGATTGAACCAACAACAATAAATCGGGTGGAACATTGAAATCGTCTTGTAACACGCGCAATAATAGATTGTGAGGAACGGTATCGAAAGCCTTTCGAACATCAAAATACACAGCAACAACAGAATTTGAAACATCAAGAGCACGAGTAACTGTAGTATTGAAATGCAACAGGGCCTCAGTTGTAGACCGACCTCCACGAAAACCGAACTGCGTTTCTGAGAGTTTGGGGGCAATGAACCCGTTCAGGATGTTTCGAACGTGCTTCTCAGCGATTTTTGAGCACAGCGGTAATTTGGAGATGGGGCGGAAGTCCGATGGGTTTTGAGGGGTCTTGACTTTCGGCACGGCAGTGGCAACGGCCCGTTTCCAACCCGACGGCCACGTGTGTTCGTCTATCGATCGATTGATGAGCACAGCGAGAGCCGGAGCGATCACGTGGGCACAGTTCTTAAGCATTTCGCCGGTGATGCCATCGATGCCACTGGCCTTGCGAGGGTCGGCTGTGATGAGACTGTAAAGCACGTGTGAAACATCAGTGTACCATTCGGGTGGCACGGGACCGGTTGAGTTCAGAACCAGTGCCTCAACGTCATTGACGTTCCATACACTGGAGAAATGTGTTGATAACAGTGCAGCCAAACCAGCACTGTCAGCAACGCACTCCCCATCAGTGTTGGCCAGAGACACTTGTTCTGTGCTGCTCCGTCCCGTGTACTTATTCAGCTTTTGCCAGTAGTCAGACAGATGAGCTATTTTACCAAACGTTTTGATGGCATAGTCACGTCTGGCTGCCCTGTTGGCCTGCCTTGACTGCTCACGCAAAACAAAGTACTTTTCATACGTTCCTTTATCACCGGTCTGTTTCCACTTCCTGTGCAGATCGCTCTTCTTCCGACTGAGCCGCTTGACCTTCGGCGTCACCCACGGCTGGTCATTCTGTGGTCTTGGGCGAGCGGATCGGACAGGAATGGCATTCGTAGCAGCACCAACGATCGTTTGACTGATTGCGTCCCAGGCCTGATTCACGTCTACTGCATCAACAACCTGTTTTACCAGGTTGTAGGCGATGAGCAAACTGTTCATCAAGTCCCAGTCGGCCTTCTTGTACTGCCAGACACGGCGCAGCGGAGCGTCGGATGGAGACTGGGTGCTGGAAATATCGAATGTTACTGATGTCATGTGATGGTAGTTTTCGATTGGTGCAAGGAGTTCGTATTGTACCGCCAGATGGTCAGGCACAAATGTAACATCAATTAATCGACCCTTGTGAGTCGGTTCAGTGATGACCTGGGCGAGATTATATTGTTTGAGAGTATTTTCCAGGTTTTTGAACTCAGCTGGCACCAAAGCACACATGTTTACATCACCCGAAACAATAATGTTGTCAAACTTTCCTGTTTGTGTCACCAAAGCCAATACCGTACTGAGTCCATCGACAAACGTGGCGTTGTTGCACGACGGCGGCTTGTACACACTGATCACACAGCACTTGACCCCGGCAATCATGTAGGCGACGGGCAGAATTTCTAGATTATCAGGAATTTTGACAGGCATCATGTATGGGTTGTGACTGTTATTAATGTAAACCCCGACACCACCACCGTGCTGAGTTCGGTTCCTCGCGAAGAATCGATAATTTGGGATCTTGAAATCGTCACATGATTGATCGTCCAACTTGGTTTCTTGGACGCACAGCACATCGGGTCGGGGCTCGGACGTTGCACAATGCACGATCAATTCATCAAATTTGTGTTTAGTTGCTAAACCATTCACATTCACAGATTGCACACACACAGAATACATAATGGACATGAACATGTAACACAGACACAGCATACACAAAGCAATAACACGCAACATGCTATTGGGTGAGATGAGGGGCTGCCACAGCACAGAAAACCGACGCGCGGGAATGGTTGTGAAAACGGGTTACGGTAATGCAAAAAATTTGACAGGGGTTGGGAAGGCTAAATTGTTTGTGAAAAAAACCTGGGAAAAAGCTCACAATAACGATAAAACTACTTAAAAACCAAACAGAACTGACCTGTACACGATCGGCGAAAACGGCGTTGAAAAAGGTGTGGGGATGGCCGAGAAATAACAAATTGAAAAATTTATATGGAGATGAGGCGAGGAAAACTTTGATTGGGATTACCGAATTTTATAGAGCAGGAATGGAAACAAGCTAAGCACGAAAAGTTTGGGAAGAATATACAAGGAGAATGGCAGAAAAAATGAGCAAAAATGAACCAGAAACAAGCGAGAACGACAACAGAGAAGGTTGGAACGAGCCGAGCGTGCACGCTTACTTGCAAAAAGGCAAGCGCACAGCACGGCGCAAGAAGAGAATGAGGTATCTAGGTATAGGTAGGTACAGAACAGGTATCTACTAGTGCTTGCAGAAACCGGAATCGTCAACCGAGCCAAATCAATAGAAGCCAATATTCGGAATGCTCGTTTCGTGCGTGTTTCGGGATTCGGGAATGCAATGTTCGTTTGTTCACTCGCTCGTCAATCAGCCGACTCGCTCGTTCACAATATAGTTTTTATAATAACAAAAGGAAATAACCAAAACAACAGGAAGCGCAATCGCGCACACGGGGCACACACGTAATTCGATAACAAACACAAACGTAAGTAGTACCAGTGTGATATAGCCCCTATTCTTAACCATATACCCAGAGCGACCGAAATGTACAAATGTGAAAAATGGCTTATCAAAATTAAGTACAGCTGCATTGTATAAGCACAAACGCAAGCATAAGCCTAAGCCTCACAAGAAACGTAAAGCCTAAATATCGGATGTTTTAGCACCCACAAAACTGACGGAGTTCTGTACCTCCATGACAAAACACAATTTTTCTCTTTTTTCAGCAATCAGCAAAAATCAACTTGCCCCGAATCCATGAACATCAAATCACCGTTGCAACAGAAATTTTATTTTCGCAATGAATCTCATCATGAATAATATTTGAATAATATTGCTGAAAAAATGAGCATATGTATTTGTGATTTACAAATCGAACGAATAAAAAATTGTGTAAAAATTGAACAATAACAAGGCCGACCGATCGAATCACATCGTTGATAAGCAAAAAAAGCGAATAGCATCAGTGAGATTCACAAATGACCAGTGTGAGAATAGTATAATGGGCAGTCGCAAACAGAACAAAATTTGAAGATCAAATTGAGCTTTTCTCCGATCACAAAATCCAACACATGCTCTATTTGACGTATTTTCGGCTAATTCAACAGCCGCGCGTTTTTGCCGAAAAGCAAAACAGCCAAAGCGAATAGTATCAGCGAGATTTCAGAAATGATCAGTGAGAGAATAGTATAATGGACAATCCCAAACAGAACAAAACTTGAAGATCAAATTGAGCTTTTCTCCGATCACCAAAAAATCCTACACATTCTCTATTTGACGTAATTGAGCTAGTTCAATAGCCACACGTTTTTGCCGAAAAGCAAAACACCCCCGTTTTTTCTTGAAGCAAACTACACCACACACAAGCGGCACAACACCAGCGATAAAATATCCCAACACAACGATGAAAATTGTCAGCACTTGGATGAAAGTAGAGCCAGTTTTGATTGCATCCAGTATTTGAGGGAATAGGCCATCTTTCATAGACGTGGCAGGAGGAGGAGGCACAAGAAAACGCATTCAATTAAATATACGTTCAATCAATATAATAATAAAACAATCATGTAAGCCGAGAAACGCTAGACATTAAATACTAAAGTAATCAAATAACAAGCTAGTCAGTCATTCAATCAATCAAATACATACCGATGTTGGTTTAGTGACGTCCGATTGATCAGAATTGGTTGAGCCTGGTTGTAGCATCTCCACTATTCGGGGCATAATACCATCACTCACAGATGTAGTGGCAGGAGGAGGAGGCATCTGAAAAAGCGATCAAATAATTATACATTCAATCAATCTAATAATAAACCAATCATGTAATCAACCAATCACACACCGAAGACGAATGAGTGATCCCCGAATGAGCAGATTGGGTTGACCCGGACTGCATCATCTCCAGGATGCGAGGTATCAAATCCGATTTCAATGTGGGAGCAGAAAACGGCGCAGATGTCTGAAAAAGCAATCAAATAAGTACAAATTCAAACAAGTCAAATCATAAACCAATCAACCAATCACACACCGAAGACGAATGAGTGATTCCCGGTCGATCAGATTGGGTTGAGCCGGACTCCAACATCTCCAAGATGCGCGGTATCAAACTGGCCTTCAATGTGGGTGCAGAAAACGGGGGCAGCAGCTGAAAAAAGCTAGACTTTAATCACTAAAGTAATCAAATAACAAGTCAGCCATTCAATCAATCGAATACAAACCGACGACGAATCAGTGACGCCCGGTCGATCAGATTGGATTGAGCTGGATTGCAGCATCTCCACCAATCGAGGTATGTGACCAGCATTAACATACGTAGTAGTAGGAGGAGCAGGCGGCTGGAAAACAATCAATAGATTAATTTATTTATCAGATATTCAGATATTCTATATTTATATAGAAAAATTTATCATTGTACAAATATCAAAATCACCTTCACAAGTCTACCACGCATAAAATCGACACCTTCGGCCATTTGCGTAAAATCGACACCTTCGGCGAGCGGCGTAAAATTGGTAATCCCGGAACCACCCTTTGTGTAAACGACGTGTTCGGACGTCTGAAAAAAAGCAAGCAGCGAAAATAAAAACCCGAGAATTTTCAAAATAAACCGCTTGATGACACGCGCGTTAATGTAACCCACTATGTACTGAGGAATGAAACATTCCCGAAGATGGGTGTATCCGGAAAAATTTCCGAATAACCCCATTGGTATCCACCAATTTACCATGCAACCTATGTACCACCAATTTTCCTCGGAAAAGATCTGCAGTTTGAAGAAAATGAAGAGAGGAAATTGTTTTACAACTAACACAATCGATATCACACTGTTTGTACTCAACATTTGAAACAGCGAAACACGCCAGCTGTCTGGCCACAAGCGTACGAACGCGCGACGACTGCCCGACACCAGCACCGCATCGCGAATGGTCGTGGTTTTGTTGATGGCAAGTCGACCACGATGTCCAAGGCCGCATGTTGCAAGTTGCCTGAAAAATATAACAGCTAATGTTTAAAACTATTATCATCCATATTTTCGGGTCAAAAAGGGTTTTTAAGGAATACCGCTGTTTATTCGATCAGGCAGTTAATAAGGAGGTTTGAACAAAAGATACAGCGCACCAAATCAAAACTCACATCAAACGAAGCACGCTTGTGTCGCTATAAATAAAGATGTATTTTTTTATAACAACCGCTAATTTACATTTTTGTTAAAAAAACAGTAGTATATAAGAATTCTTTGTTGACTTCCGAATATCGGTCATAAAAGTCTGTGTTTTCTTATTGCAACATGTGCATGTGTATAATGCGTCTGCAGACTTGCCATTCTCCGCGATGACGGTTTTTGTGCTCCTCCACGGCGTCCACCACTTGTCTCTGCTGTTGGTTGACGCGGGCGTGTCATCGTTGTTGGACGCACCGGTGCTTCTGATGTTGGACGCACCTGTCCATTTGTCGTTGAACGCGGGTATGTTTTTGTGGGCGGACGTGCGCCCGTGGGCGTATTTGGTTGTGGGGTTGCTTCTGCACGCGGTCTCGTTTGTGTTGTGGGACCCGGGGTTATGCGTGTCGCCGGACGCGGAGGTGTGCGTGTTGTTGTGCGTGTTGCTGGACGTGGCGTTGCCCGTGCCGCCGGACGCGGTGTTGTGCGTGGTGTTGCAAGCGGGGTTGTGCGTGTTGGTGGGCGCGGGGTTGTGCGTGTTGGTGTGCGTGTTGTTGGGCGCGCGGTTGTGCGTGTTGTTGTGCGCGCGGTTGTGCGTGTCGTTGTACCCGGGGTTGGTTTTGGTGTAGGCCGAGGGGTGGCGTGAGTTGTTGCACGAGGTGAAGTGATGGTCGTTGGAGGCAGCGGGGCGTTTGTGGTGGTTGTCGTCTGGGAGTTCGAGTGTTCTTTTTTTGAAAATACTGGCACTGGTTTTTTTGAGATTTTAGGTCATTTTCTCCACCAAAACCGGTGATAACATTAAGCGTGAACGATGTTTTTGCTATATGTTTTACAAAAAGGTCAAGGGAATGATTTTCATTGTAACTCGCAAAAAAAGCGAAAAAACATAAGTATACCTGCAGAACATCCTCTCCACACCGGGCAATTTTCACACAATTTGTGGTAGCACTGTGAGCAAGGCAGATGCAATCACAGTGCTGCTGTTGCGATATTATTAGCGATTTGATTTTCACAAATCCCATGAAAATTGGAGAATTGCAGTCGTCGAAATCTGGATCCATGAGTGATAATCGAGGAATACTGCCAGGCTGGGCAACAATTAAAGCGACAGACGAGTTATCGAGAAAGCCGTTGCACACAACATTTCCATCGAATCTGTCGCATCGGCCAGCCACCAGTCGGCAGAAACAGATACTCATCAGCACAACAGCGAATCTGATCATTGTTAATCGGCCAGAAAATCTCTAAAAAAGTCCTTTTTGTTAGATTGAAAAACTATCATTATTTATTCCGCAGACCGCACACAAGACACGCAAAAGCTCGAAAAAATAAGTAACAGTGCGGAGAAGTGCAAAAAACGAAAAGAACACGAACGAAATATCTGCAAAATATTTTTTACAAGAATGTGCGACACGGCTGTTTTCACAATGTGCAACCGCTTGCGGATTAAGAAAATTGAGAGGTGGGAATCAAGGAAAACCCGCACCAAAAACGGGCACTGTTGTTTGGACAGCGATCCGCAATACGCACGCATTGTGAACACAGCCTCAATGTCGCGTGCAACATCGCAACCGGGAAAGACCAAGAGAGCAGGTAAACTGTCATCACGCGGGTTTTGAGACTGGTGGTAAAGCATTGAAAAACGGAAATAAAAAAAGTTATTGAAAAAGATTATAAAAGTTTTTTACAAAAAAAGTAAACAAAATATTTTTTAACAAAAATAAAAAACCGATCTGAAGCATGATCTTTTTTGTACAAGGATTAAAGCTGTACCAAGGCATTATAGATAAATTTACCACACATCGCAAGCCTCACTCAAGCTGCGAGAATACCCGAAAAATGTTGAATAACAGTCAAATGCAAAAAAAATCAACTTATGTCAACAATGTCTGTTTTCAAGAAAAAATAAAAAATATCATTTTCGGGTGTTGTTCAGTTGGTTTGACAAGTTTTGGCGCACCAGTTCATGTAATACTTCTTGCACAGCTACCACGGACTTAGCTGTAGCGCTGAAAAGAAGCACATCTTTTTGCAATGTTCGGCTGATGTGAACACTAAAAACAGCTGCGCAGCACCCAAGTGTCAGTGTCAGGGTTGGATTAAAAAAATTTTTTATTATCGAACTTTTTTCTTTAAAAAAAACTTTTTAAAATTTTTTTTTAAAAAATCACCTTTTTTATTCCGGACCCCCCAAAAATTGGTTTCTAGAAAAATGAAATTTTCTGAAATCATGTTACTTAGGTATGTTTTGAGGGACACTAAAGAGAACTTCTCCACTGACTTGCATGTTTATGTCGATCATGGTGAGGGAGGAGAGGGAGGGGGAAATTTTTATTTTTAAGAGATTTTGAGGATGGTGAAAGGTGAGGAATTGGGGAAATGGGGTTTTGGATGGTGTTTTGAAAGGGGAAGGGGTTGGGTTAGAAATTCTGGGTTTTTTTTTCGCGCTTTTTTAGGCAAGCGTTTACAGCCGCCCGGGTCGTTTCCTCAGGTGGATTTATGCGTGGTAGCTTGTGAGGTGATTTTGATATTTGTACAATGATAAATTTTTCTATATAAATATAAAATATCTGAATATCTGATAAATAAATTAATCTATTATTGTTTTCCAGCCGCCTGCTCCTCCTACTACTACGTATGTTAATGCTGGTCACATACCTCGATTGGTGGAGATGCTGCAATCCAGCTCAATCCAATCTGATCGACCGGGCTCACTGATTCGTCGTCGGTTTGTATTCGATTGATTGAATGGCTGACTTGTTATTTGATTACTTTAGTGATTAAAGTCTAGCTTTTTTCAGCTGCTGCCCCCGTTTTCTGCACCCACATTGAAGGCCAGTTTGATACCGCGCATCTTGGAGATGTTGGAGTCGGCTCAACCCAATCTGATCGACCGGGATCACTCATTCGTCTTCGGTGTGTGATTGGTTGATTGGTTTATGATTTGACTTGTTTGAATTTGTACTTATTTGATTGCTTTTTCAGACATCTGCGCCGTTTTCTGCTCCCACATTGAAATCGGATTTGATACCTCGCATCCTGGAGATGATGCAGTCCGGGTCAACCCAATCTGCTCATTCGGGGATCACTCATTCGTCTTCGGTGTGTGATTGGTTGATTACATGATTGGTTTATTATTAGATTGATTGAATGTATAATTATTTGATCGCTTTTTCAGATGCCTCCTCCTCCTGCCACTACATCTGTGAGTGATGGTATTATGCCCCGAATAGTGGAGATGCTACAACCAGGCTCAACCAATTCTGATCAATCGGACGTCACTAAACCAACATCGGTATGTATTTGATTGATTGAATGACTGACTAGCTTGTTATTTGATTACTTTAGTATTTAATGTCTAGCGTTTCTCGGCTTACATGATTGTTTTATTATTATATTGATTGAACGTATATTTAATTGAATGCGTTTTCTTGTGCCTCCTCCTCCTGCCACGTCTATGAAAGATGGCCTATTCCCTCAAATACTGGATGCAATCAAAACTGGCTCTACTTTCATCCAAGTGCTGACAATTTTCATCGTTGTGTTGGGATATTTTATCGCTGGTGTTGTGCCGCTTGTGTGTGGTGTAGTTTGCTTCAAGAAAAAACGGGGGTGTTTTGCTTTTCGGCAAAAACGTGTGGCTATTGAACTAGCTCAATTACGTCAAATAGAGAATGTGTAGGATTTTTTGGTGATCGGAGAAAAGCTCAATTTGATCTTCAAGTTTTGTTCTGTTTGGGATTGTCCATTATACTATTCTCTCACTGATCATTTCTGAAATCTCGCTGATACTATTCGCTTTGGCTGTTTTGCTTTTCGGCAAAAACGCGCGGCTGTTGAATTAGCCGAAAATACGTCAAATAGAGCATGTGTTGGATTTTGTGATCGGAGAAAAGCTCAATTTGATCTTCAAATTTTGTTCTGTTTGCGACTGCCCATTATACTATTCTCACACTGGTCATTTGTGAATCTCACTGATGCTATTCGCTTTTTTTGCTTATCAACGATGTGATTCGATCGGTCGGCCTTGTTATTGTTCAATTTTTACACAATTTTTTATTCGTTCGATTTGTAAATCACAAATACATATGCTCATTTTTTCAGCAATATTATTCAAATATTATTCATGATGAGATTCATTGCGAAAATAAAATTTCTGTTGCAACGGTGATTTGATGTTCATGGATTCGGGGCAAGTTGATTTTTGCTGATTGCTGAAAAAAGAGAAAAATTGTGTTTTGTCATGGAGGTACAGAACTCCGTCAGTTTTGTGGGTGCTAAAACATCCGATATTTAGGCTTTACGTTTCTTGTGAGGCTTAGGCTTATGCTTGCGTTTGTGCTTATACAATGCAGCTGTACTTAATTTTGATAAGCCATTTTTCACATTTGTACATTTCGGTCGCTCTGGGTATATGGTTAAGAATAGGGGCTATATCACACTGGTACTACTTACGTTTGTGTTTGTTATCGAATTACGTGTGTGCCCCGTGTGCGCGATTGCGCTTCCTGTTGTTTTGGTTATTTCCTTTTGTTATTATAAAAACTATATTGTGAACGAGCGAGTCGGCTGATTGACGAGCGAGTGAACAAACGAACATTGCATTCCCGAATCCCGAAACACGCACGAAACGAGCATTCCGAATATTGGCTTCTATTGATTTGGCTCGGTTGACGATTCCGGTTTCTGCAAGCACTAGTAGATACCTGTTCTGTACCTACCTATACCTAGATACCTATTTATAGCGACACAAGCGTGCTCGTTTGATGTGAGTTTTGATTTGGTGCGCTGTATCTATGGAAGGTTTGTGGAGGGGTAGTGTGGGTATATAGAATATTGTGCACGCATATTCATTTTAGTTAATCCGCCGACAGCACAAAACCTGTCTAGCTCGATTAAGCCATAGCGTATATGTTAATCAGGCTTGAACCACCTGGAACAGCAGAAAGCTTCACAGACATTTTAATTCAAGGGGCATTCACTTTTATTTGTCTTGTCTGTGCGTGGGATTGTTATATAAAAGGGCTCAAGTAACACTCTTACAATGTCAGCTGTATTACAACTGTCAACTGCTGCATACGTACAGTATATTGATGAATTTCGTGGCCTGTATTAGATGAAATTGCTATATAAAAATATTGTTGCAGCACATCGTTCATGAAGATAAGGATGAAGAAGATAAATAACTTCTTCTGTGTACCCCATGCACAATTGATAATTCATTATAGCATCTCCATCAGATGCGCTTCTATTACAGCGCCGTGGCTTTAATTAGAGGATCTTCTACAGTATTATTTTTCTGCGATGTGCTCCGAGGTTGGGCCTATCAAAACACAAAAGACGCAACATGTACGATCAGTTTTCTTTCGATCAGGCGGCGAGGTATGTGATGCAACTGTACCAGTCTGTCAACCACCACGATATGTTTGTGTGATTCCGAACAAGACCGGATCTAAAGTGACAGTGAATGCCATTGAACATCAAACCACCGACTACCACCGTGTATACAACTGTACCACATTTCCATTCAATTCAAGGTTATACTCCAAAACTCTCAATGCCCCTCGAAAAATGCCTCCAAAGGCGAACACATTCGCAGTTGCTACTTTATTAACGTACAACAAGTGACCAACAACAGAAGTAAAACTGCCTTTGACAAGGAACGGGAAATATAAAACCTGACCAGGCTCAACAGACGGGTTCTCCACAAAGTTAAAACTGAAACATACATATGTATAGGTACACCAAAAGATACCGGAGTTTTCCATTTCCCGGTGCCGGGATTTTGACTTGTAAACTGCTGGAAAATCAGCCTTTTCGAAAATCAAAGTTTACCCAAAATAATACGGTTAATCCTGTTACTGTTTCTACCTATAGTTTCCCGCAAGTTTTAATTCGGCGGCGGGTGTATGTACTTGGGCTTGAGAACCAGTTTCAAAGTTGTTATACATACAGTATGTATTGGTTGCACAATGACTATAATAAATTGGTCAAATCTTTTCCCTGAATCGTAAAGAGGGAAAGTGACGGGGTGGTGACGTTGCGTTGCTGGATCGCACACAAAGCTTTAGTAAAGAGAATGTTTTCAGACCTGCGGCAACTGTGAGCTCTGAACCGCCACACCAAACGTGTGCTCCCGGAAGGACTCGGACCTCCCACCTCCCAGCCACCAGGCCTGGACAGCCAGTTGCTCTGCTCAACTGAGCTACGGGAACGCGGTCTGGCTGCGGCTCAAAGTTGCACTTATACCCATGCAACCGTGCAGACACACACTGCTTTGCACGCCACGCTACACGTTCACTTGGCTGGCGAGCTTCCAGTCCACACATCCTCCCATTCACGGAAGGTTTGACCTCAAACCTGCGGGTTTCCACCCGTCTTTTCTCCGAACCAGCGCTGCTGGTCGTGTCCATCGCGCAGGCACTTGCAGGAGCCCAACCCTGAATACGGCAGGATTGTCGCTGCGCACTTCCCTTTCCACAGGCAAGCACTCGCGGGCTTTGACCCACAAGGGGCTAACCGCTCGCACCTCATGCTCCACACGATAGCGCCACCTCCCTCTTACGAAGGTCTGACCCCAGACCGGCTCCTTGGCCGTGACTGCGGGTTGGTTCATCTCAACTTGGGCTCACCAATCATCCTCCAGCCCGCACCGCCCCAAACATATGGACACGGCAGGGTTTGAACCTGCGTCTTCCGGCTGTTCTAACCAACTGAACTACGCGTCCGTCTGGCTGGCGTGCTCTTATACCTATGCAGCACCAAACGACTGCACGAACAAGGTATAACGTGTAACGCACACTAGCGCGGTATACACACACAGCCTCAGTCAGTGTAACACACACTACTTCACGGGCTGTAGCACAGGCCACGATCACACCACCTCCCCTTTTACGAAAGGTTCGGCCTCGAACCGACACTCTCTGTGAACCAGCGCAACGTGGCCCACAAGGAACTACGCACAAATGTACGCAAATCAACTTGTATCACGTCCACACGTAGCGCCACCTCCCCCTCTCAGAAGGTCTGACCCCAGACCGGCTCCTTGGCCGCAACTGCGGGTTGGTTCACTTGTCGGGCTCACCTCATCTGCAAGAGAAAACGCATAATGATGAAAAACAAGCAGGCAACACAAGATAAAATCTCACAGCATGTCTTGTATTTTGTTTGTTGCTTGCTTTTTGTGGTGGCCTGCTCAGTTGTTGTCTGCACCAAACATAAGGGTACTCTGCATGTGTGATTGGTCATTGGGTGATCATACATAGATGCGCCCCACAATGCTCTCCGTTCTTATTTCCATAACTTGCTGCCTGACGCCATGTGATGCACACTTTTCAACAGCTCCAGTCGCTGCCTTTGGATGTATGACAAAACTGAAAAGAAACGCGCGCGGTGCGCGCGCCATTTGCTCTGTGCAGAAACCACAAATCAAGCCGACCTCCCTATGCTTATGTGCACAACGCCTGGCGGGCGCGCCGCGCGCGCTAGTGTTGCAAAGTGGCCACATAATTAGTCACGGACTGTACATATACGTAAGCATAAATTTCATCCTCATTTTTTCATCTGGAACTTTCTCACGCGGCTGATAGCTACAGTATCGATGACTCGTAAAACATTACGGAAATACAAAAGCAATTATATTTGATTCGAAAAAACAGAGAACGCGCAGTCGTGGACATCACGTCCATAGATGCTTCAAGCATCATGCTTGAATAAGAGAAGAAACTAAAAATTCATAGTACCGGAAAGTTTACACACTCGAGCATATTACCAGCGTGAGACCCCCACAAAGCTCAATAAATACAGCTGAAAATGTTTCGGTGAATGCGTATATACAAACCGGTAAGGATCAAATTGTGTGATGCGCCATTGAAACATGCGGGTGAAAATGTTTCGGCGATTGCATACATACGATCAGCTTGTGGTCGGAATTGGTCGGTTATCGACCGATATCGATTTAAATCGATATTGGTATTGGTCGCACAATGACTATAGAAGAATCCATCCAATAATTTTCCTGAATGGTAAGGCACGTCTCGCTGCAGATCACAAGCGTTCTATTTATATTTTTTCCAAAACATTTCTGGCGATATTACAGTGAAGCTGTTTGAACACTGTGAGCGTGATATCGGCAGAAATGTTTTGGAAAAAATATAAATAGAACGCCTGTGATCTGCAGCGAGACGTGCCTTACCATTCAGGAAAATTTTTGGATGGATTCTTATATAGTCATTGTGCGACCAATAGAATTAACCGATATTATTTAATTAATTATTTTTTTAATTTAATAATAAATATAAACGATTCCAGAACTGGTCTCAGAATTGCAAAATAAGCTATTTTAAAGTTTTTTCAATTTTTGGCAAAATTGCCGTTGGATACGGCGCGCCACATCAAATTTAGACCGGATAAGGCGCGCCACAGCAGTTCAAGTATGGTTCAGGCACGCTGCACAAAATGTGACCGAATACTGCGCGCAACAAAGAAAAGTCACCGGATGCCGAGCGCCACCCAAAATATACGCGGATACGGCGCGCCACATGTGGATATGACACACCGTAGCCGGATACCAGGCGCCACACAAAATATGGGCGGATACTAAGTGCAACAGCTGGAGACGGTGTAACACAAATGATCTGAGCGGATACCAGGCGCCACATAAAATCTGAGCGGATACCAAGCGCCACAAGCGGATACTAGGCGCCACAAAAGATCTGAGCGGATACCAAGCGCCACAAGCGGATACCGAGCGCCACAAGCGGATACCAGGCGCCACAAAAAATCTGAGCGGATACCGAGCGCCACACAGCCCCGCCCCAATGCCATGTATGTTCCGAAGACGCAGAGTGTGTCATTTTGGTGTTTATTTTGTGTGAAAATACTTGAATTCAGTCACTTGATCCAAAAAGTTGCACTAACAGTGCGAAGGAGCAAAAAGTTGCCTGTTTTTGGTCCAAAAACAGGTGTCGGGTGTCGGGTTTTTTCCAAAAACTAGATGTCGGGTGTCGGTTTTTTTGGAACTGTCGGGTGTCGGATGTCGGCTTTTTTCTCAAATGTCGGGTGTCAGGTATTTTCAGGTGTCGGGTGTCGGGTACCCCCCGACCTCTAACCCTAGTAGTGGCTGGGGGGGGATGGGGGATTCCCCCCTGAGGGGTATCTATCTCGAGTCAACCCTTAGGGGGGTGGGGGAAGGGTATCTATCTCGAGCCGACCCCAAAGGGTATCTCGAGTAAGTAGATCTATGCTTTTCAAAGGCAAAAATACAGTAGGTGTTTTTCGACTTCGGAACCCCTAAAAATCGCAAACACCCAAAATTGGTCATTTTAGGCCAACCTTCGGCAAAAATGTCAAAAACTACCCATTTTTAGGCCAATTTTGTAGTAAAATTGCATGCAAAAAACGGCCGTTTTTCGCCTTTTGATGGACCATAGGGTATCTTGGGTAGCCTCTGGGGGTATCTCGAGTAACTCCGAAACCTTCCCCCTAGGGTATGTTGAGTCGATTGGCCTGCCACCACACTGGAGGGGAGATACTGTACCTTGGGGCCAAAAGGGGGAAATACCGGGGTCAGTGTGGCGGCAGGCCAATCGACCCAAAATACCCCAGGGGGGACGGTTTCGGAGTTACTCGAGATAACCCCAGAGGCTACCCAAGATACCCCCATGGTCCGTCAAAAGGCGAAAAAGGCTTTTTTGTATGCAATTTTACTGCAAGATTGGCCTAAAAATGGGTACTTTTTCACATCTGACCGAAAATTTGCCTAAAATAGCCATTTTTGGATGTCTGCGATCTTTAGGGGTTCCGAGGTTGAACAACACCTATTTTAGCCTTTGAAAGGCATAAATCTACTTACTCGAGATACCCTTCTCCCATCCCCCCTAAGGATTGACTCGAGATGGATACCCCTTAGGGGTGAAATCCCCCATCCTCCGGCCACTACAGTGATCGGGGTACTGTAACCCAGGATTTTGGGGGGCGGGGGAAGAAATTTTATGGGGAGATACTGTGCCATACTAATCTCGCGGGGAATGAATTTGTATGGGTTAAAATGTGCATAAAATCGCGCAAATTTTTGCGACTTATTTTGGGGGCGGGGGGTGAAATTTTATGGGGAGATACTGTGCCATTTAGGGTTAGAGGTCGGGGGGTACCCGACACCCGACATCTGGAAGTACCCGATACCCGACGCCCGACATCTGAGAAAAAAAGCCGACATCCGACAGTTGCAAAAAAACCCGACACCCGACATCTAGTTTTTGGAAAAAAACCGACACCTGTTTTTGGACCAAAAACAGGCAAATTTCTGCTCATTTGCATCATTAGCGCAATTTTTTGGCTCAGGTTACTGAATTCAAGCATTTTTACACGAAATAAACACCAAAATGTCACATTCTGCATCTTCGGAAACATTTGGTTCGAAGAAAATTTTCTCTCGAAATTCTTCTCTCAGCAAAACTGATGTTTTGAACCGTAAGTGTCCTGTGTCGGGTCCCAAAAAAACCCGACACCCGACATCTGGGGGTACCCGACACCCGACACCTACACTTTTTTGGCACCCGACAGCCGACACCTGACATCTCTCTAACCCGAGTACCATTCGAGGGGAATGAATTTGTATGGGTTAAAGTGTGCATAAATCGCGCAAAGTTTTGCACCTTTGGTCAATTTTTAGCCATTCTTAATCAAAAGGATACTTTTGGGAAAAAAATTGGGGGGATACCGTGCCAGAGAGGGGGAGATATACGTTACCTGAGCGCGGCGGACCGGCAAGGGGGAGATACTGTACCTCTGGGGGTCCGTTACACCCGTCCCCAAGCCACAGCACTGACGTCAATGTATTCTGGTGCCAGAAAAATCGTATTTTGCTATTGACATAAGTACTTATTCTTAGAACCCCGAATCGGGCGATAGCGAGGAGGAAGAAGTGGAAGAGCCGGCCGAAGCCACCAAGGGACTGTGTAAGTCATTTCAAATTGCGTATAAACCTCACCATTTTGTTTTGTTTTACGATTCTGTATGTTGATTTTTTTGCTCAGAGAAAATCAATTGTTTCTATTGATCTGATCCAGCCGAGTCATCCGAATCCGAGACTGATGACGAAGAAAGCAGTGACGATGAGGGTGATGCGCATCTGCGTGCTGCAATGATCAAAAGGGATAAAGCACCCGCGAAACCGAAGGAACCCAAAAAGGTCGATAATCGGGCTATAAGAACCAAAATTTTGCTGACTGAGAGACAACAACAATCAAGCTGGCTTGTTTTACGTGATGATTTGCTGCGCAGCCAAAGCTTATTGCTCTTCCTGTGAAACAAAACACTGTTCGAGACGGTTGATGTGCAACAAAGAGTTCAAGTCGTACCAAAGCAAGATGGTTGCAGGCGGGCAGCGCTTCAGAGGAGAGTGACGAGTGGGCGGAGTCTGGCTCCGAGTCATCCTCTGACTCCGAACTGTCGGATCTGGAGGGGAAACAAATGGAGGAGTTGCGCAAATATTTCCTCAAGTTCGTGGTTTCAGTGTTCTTTCAATTTTTGTTGTTTCGAAGACATGTCAACGATTGCGATTTTTTCGATCTGTGACAGTCAACAAACGCTGAAAAATCCCTGATTCGACTGGCGGATTGGAAGCTCTTCTGTACGTCTGCGTACATGCATGTAGTTTATATCAGTGGTGTCGTTGGGGAGGGGAAGGGGGGTTACCCCCCTAGTATCCGGTATCCGGTATCTTGATTTTTTCACCCAGGGGTATCCGGTATCCTGACTTTTTGTCCAGGGGTATCCTACCCTAAGAATTTTGCGAAAACCGTAAAAATCGCCCATTTTCACCTCCAAAATGCTCAAAATCGCTTGCTGGCGCAAGCATAACCCCCAAAATGACTATTTTTGCGCTTTCAACACCGATTTTGCTCGATTTTCCTCTGAAAAAAATTGACCTTTTTTTGAACAACCCCCCCTGGGTATCCGAGATTTTTTATTTTTGGGAGCAACCCCCCTGGTATCCGAGATTTTTCATTTTGGGTATCCGGTATCCGAAAATTTTGGATTTTGGGTATCCGGTATCCTGACTTTTTGATTTCCCAACGACACCACTGGTTTATATCCATTTGTTTTGCAGAGCTGAATTCCGCGGTGATGGCAAGGAGAAGAAAGAGAAAAAAGGCAAACGTGACAAAAAGAGCAAACGGTCGAAGGGTGTGGACAAATATGACGATCAGGGAGAGTGGGAGACGGTGCAACGCGGTGCTGTGGCGGTGGGTGGGGGAATGATTAGGAATGTGTTATTTGTATGAATGATCACCACCAAGCTCAAGAAGGTTTGAATGCCCACTGCGGGTTTCTTTTTGAAGTTTTGATTAGCACACCACACCATCATTTTGCGCGATGAAGCCTGGATGCTGTCTGTTTTTTCGTTTTATGGTGTTTTACGAACATTTCGTCTTTCTGTATACTGTGTTTGCATTGATGATTAGTTTGGCACAACGCTAAAGGCCACCTTGTACTTTGTTTGTTTCGTTGCGCATTTTCGCGCGCGCGAGAAAGTGTTGCGTGTATCGCAACGAGACTAAGTCTAAAGCGGCCTTAGGTCTGTGCAAAAAGATTCACACAAACATCATGTTGGGTTGCCCGACCGTTTTTAAAATACCGGTTTGAGAGTCCGAATAGCGTTTGCAAAGTTTTATTTGTTTACCGTAATAAATGCGCCACACGTGGTCTCACAGCCACAAACACGTTGCTACTACGTGACCACGCGTTGTGCATTTGTTGATGCAAAGTTCTTGTATTACGTATTGGTTGCCTGTCTTGTGGTTTTATTGAGCTGATAGCGCGTTAGCGTTGCCTGGAGCGGTTACAATAATACCTGGAACAAAATTATTCGATTGTAAAGATGGCATTTTTTAACTGAAAGTAGACAAAAAAATCTTTCGTCTTTCAGGAAAGACCGAAGATTGTTTTCGGAAAAGACGAAGAAATCACGCACGAGGCTGTGACGAAAAAATTGGGCGAAATTCTGAATGCACGTGGCAAAAAGGGAACCGACAGGCGGGCGCTCGTGAGTTCTATTTTCAGATTCAAAAGAAATTTTTGAATTCAATTAACTGTTTTGAAAAGTTAAGATAACACACCACAACCGTTATTGTTTGATTATATCAGGTGTCAGTAAACTGAATCAGTTGAATCGCGCATTCTACAGGTTGATTTGCTCAACGATCTGCTGCGCATCAGCGATCAGGCCAATCTCGGTGCAGCCATGTCGGTCAAGCTGCTGTTCGCCATCATTGCTGGAATGTTTGAGTACAACCAGCGAATGTTCGACTGCATGGCATTCGATCTGTGGAAAGAGTACGTGTTTATGTTGTCTGCACAATCGCTCGGTGTTCGCTTATATCATTAAATCTCTACCATTTTCTACCTTTGATGCCAGATGCGCCAGCACGATTGGTCGGCTTCTGGATCTCCTCGTTGTCAATCCGGCCATCTATTGCCACGCTGATGTGCAGGAGGAGAACGAAAATGTTTCGGTCTGTTCAGTAGCTATGTTCATTTGTAAAGGCAAACTACGCCAATACGAGCCCGATTTCGGAGGCGGTAGATTAGTGAAACATTCAAACGTTACTACTGATTTTTGAAACGTTACACGTTGTGGCATACAACGTGGTGCATGAGGATTTCTCTTTCTTTTCGTTTTGCTAGTGCACCAACTCCGAAATCGGGCTCGTGTTGGCGTAGCTTGCCTTTATTTTGCTGCGCTCCACCCACTACAGGCGACGTAAATAATACACTGAATTAGAAGAATGAACAATATTATTACATTCATGCGACAGGACCAGAGCCAGCCGATGCGTGTGGTCGGTTCGATTCTATCGGTGATCGATCGGTTGGACGCTGAGTTCACGAAGATACTGCAGGACGCAGATTGCCACAGCACCGATTATATTGACAAGTCGGTTTAGTCCGCGTTTTATTTTTTACTGATTGTTATTTTCTACATTTCACTAGTTCCGTCCCGTCTTCGTTTCAGCAATAAATTTAAAAGATAGAAAGCCCCAGCATTTAATTGCAGACTGAAAGGCGAGAAAGACATGTGTGACCTGATCGAACGCACGCGGGAGTACATGGAGAAACAGAAGTATGATTCGGCCGAGATTTGCGAGGTTTACATGCGTGCTATTGAACATCTCTATTACAAGGTTTGTTTTTCTGTGGTCATCTGTTTGTTTCTGGCCATAAACGGACTGTCCAATCACGTCCAAAAGCACTTCCAAATGTTTTTTCGGCCGCCTTTCTGTGGTGCTTCAGCTTGGATATTTTGTGTTTTGAAGAAGAAAAAAATCATTGACAACATTGCCCAAATTAATTCAGTTCGAAGTGTCGAGTGTTGGTGACGATACAACCGAGAGCAACAGCCGAGCCCGATTGGAGCAACTGTGTCAATACGTGTACACCAATGACAGGAGCAAACGGTTGCGCACACACGCCATATTGTGTCACATTTACCATCATGCACTGCACGATAGGTATCACCAGGTGGGACACATGTAATAATAATGCGAAATTAGTTCTCATCCTTGGTTCCATCGTTCTCACAGATCGTGAGCACAATCATATTCTTTTCTCAGGCACGTGATCTGATGCTGATGTCCCATCTGCAAGCCACTATTGACCATTCCGATGCGACCACACAGGTCAGTCTGATTTGACATGAAATACATAATTGTCACTTGATGCTATGCGGGCCTCATTTTTCATTATGCCAACATCATATGTAGATTCTGCACAACCGCGCCATCTGTCAATTGGGTCTGTGTGCGTTCCGACATGGACTGATCAGAGAGGCGCATCAGGGATTATCCGAAATACAGAACTCACAACGCGCCAAGGAATTGTTGGCACAGGTACATTCAGGCTTCTTTAATCCGCAGTTTTGTCGTCACAAATTGGTGATGATTCACTCATGTATCAGTTTATTTGCAACATGTGCGGGTACTTGTAATGTTGTTACAAAAAAATGTCAAAAGACTTCGTCAACAAAATTACGAATGTCACTGCTGATAATTCAGTATTGAGCCAAAATAATAAAGTTGTTCAGTGGCGCGAATTCTGTGGCACGTTTCGGTAAGTTAATTGTGTGAAAAACAATATAATTGAGGCGTTATTACAGGGTCTTCTGCAACAACGTAACCAGGAAAGGACCCCGGAGCAAGAAAAGCTGCAGAAACAACGCCAGATACCGTACCACATGCATATCAATGTTGAATTGATGGAATGTGTATATCTGATTTGCTCTATGCTGCAGGAAATTCCGCAGATCGTTTGTTAGTGCAGGCTTTGCTAATTGTATTTTTGTTCTGAATCAAATTCTGCACACTCGCAACACCATCCAAAACAGTTTGCTGTGCCTTATTTGTGAAGGCCAGGCTACAGCGAGACAGGTTGCGCAGGTGGTGTTTTAATCGGGAATGACTATTTTTGTTCCAGCTGATTTTTGTTCCAACTGATTGATTGTTCAACTGACAAGCATCGCCACATAAATTCTTCGAGAAACAGCAAACATAATTACTTGAAGTTGGAAGAACAGTAACGAGGCTATTTGTCAATGGAAGAAGCAATAGTGCATAAAATGACATTCCACTTGTTGCAGCACGCGAGTACGACATGCGCCGTCGAATGTTGTCGCGGTCGTTCCACTATCAGTTGAAACAATCAGAACGTTGTCTGTTGCTTGGTCCACCCGAGAACACCAGGGAACACGTGGTGGCTGCAGCCAGAGCCATGTTGATTGGTGATTGGAGGGCTGCCAAGGACTACATCATCAATGACAAAATGAATACAAAGGTATCAGGCGTAATGTGATCGGGTTGTTCGTTCCTGGGTCACTGAAATTATTTGGTGTTGGTAAGATTGATTGCTTATTTTAAAGTTCCCTGTGTCAATGATTAAACTGAATCTACACTGCTGTTCACGTACAGAAGAATCTTGTTGACCTCTTGTGGATATGAGACATTGGATTAGTCAGAAACTTGATCCCAAACGCAAGTATACGGACTTGAGTTTCGCTAGAGACACGAAATTGGTGATTCACATTTCAGGTGTGGAATCTATTCCATCGGAGCGAACAAGTGAAATCAATGGTGATGGGCCGTATTCAAGAGGAGACACTTCGCACGTATCTCTTGACCTACACAACAGTGTATTCTACGGTGTCAATGAGAATGCTGTCAGACATGTTCGAAATGCAACAGTCCACTGTGCACGCGTTGATCAGGTGCTTGGGTGAAACGCGCTTGGCCAGTTGAACGACTTCTAGTTTGCCGAAGATTATTCATGAGTTGTCCCAGAAAGTTACTGATGTTTTGACCCAGAGCTACCTGCTGGTCTGCGGCAGCTCTGTGTCGGTTGCCGTTTCACATTTTTTGGCAGCAAAAATAGAAAAAGCGGTGCTTTTGCCAACTTGGAATCAACTGCCTATTTTACTAATTTGTTTACCAAAATACAATACGAATCATAATCTATCGCTGCAGCAAGATGATCATCAACGAAGAGCTGCCAGCGACAATCGACGAGCCAACGGCTTGTGTTGTGATGCATCGAGCCGAGCCCACCCGATTACAGTACACCGCGCTGCAGTTGACCGAGAAGTTGCAGCAGCTGTCTGAGAATAATGATCTGATTCTCGAACCGAAAATTGGTATGGGCAGATTCTTGGTTACTCCTAACACGCCGTGCCTATGATTATTCCCATTGCATACCAAACTGCTGTTCACGTTCTGAAATGTAGCTGATTGTAATTTTCGGTATATGAGGCATTCCGTGTAAATGTCACAAAGCTTAATTTTTTCGATAATTGATGGATTCATATCTTATTCAATTTTGCAGCGCCGCAAGGTGGTTATGGCGGTCGAGGCGGCGGTGGTCAACAAGGTAACAAAGGTTACTTTTATGCTAATACTTTTCTAGTATATTCAGTTTCAGCTTTTTCGTATTTTTTGATATTAATGCCACATTTGCCGCTGGTTTTCTGCAAAAATGACGCCCGTTAATGTTCCCCTTTGTACGTCAGGCTGGCAAGATCGTCAGAATCGTCGCGATGGTGGTCAACGTCGTGGTGGTTACCAAGGCAGAGGCGGCGGCAGGGGTAGTGGGGGTGGACAGAGATATGTCAGGTTCTCGAGGGATTGATGTTTCGGCATGGGTCCCGCAGTAAACAGTCTTGTTGGCGAATAGGGCTCTCATTTCATCTTATCGGATTTGGTTTTTTGCTAATATTATTACAACTGTGGTGAGTAGCAAGCACCTTATCAAGAATTAAGGAACCTTAATTTTTGATAAGGTGGTTTCAACGCTGCGCAGCGAGACTGAGATCTACTACTTTCGTTATAGAATACAAGCTTTGTACCTGCTCGGTGTCGACTTTCGCTAAATCAGCTGTTGTTGTTGTTGTTGACGTTGCTGTTGAATTTATATTGATTGATGTATTTGGGTTAATTTCTGGCTCTTGTTTGTTACGTTAGGTTCCTCATCAAACTATTGAGAAATGGCGTATTTTTATTTTGTGGGTAGACTTTCTCCCACGGTGCGAAACTGCACTTTGGAACGAAGTCTGTTTGATAAAAGTACCAAAACTGTGGATCTTGGATGAAATTTTGCTATTTATGGTATCTGACGTCCATTGGGAACTATCGTTGCCCACATACCGTTTGTGTGATGTCTCTGAACGCATTTTATTTTGAAATAATGTGTGGAAATGGCCTCAGCTGACGCAGCATGCCGCCAGTTGCAAAAAAGCCGAGAAGCAGTGGTGGTGGTGCAGACGCCAAGAGTGAGCCGGATCCATACAAAGTTAGTTTGGCATCCTCGTTTTGTGTGTGCTGAGAAACCGAGAATTAGGCACGCTTCATTTTTCAGTATCTGAGCGGGTTCGGCAATGAGTTTGCAACTGAAGTGCTCAAGGAAGCCTTGCCGATTGGTCAGGTGTGTTTGTGACATTCCGTGCTACGTTTCGATCAAATTCCGCTCATTTCAGAACAGTCCCCAGAAATGTCCGTATGGTCTGTATGCCGAACAGCTGTCTGGTTCTGCGTTCACATGTCCACGTGAAACGAATAAACGAAGGTTTTTTTATTTCTATACTTGTGTCGATGTTTTAAGCAGACCCTAATTTTGGTTCTGTTTCAGTTGGCTGTATCGCATTCGACCGAGTGTTGTGCATCGACCGTTCAAACCACTCAAACACGCGTTGTTCACCAATGATTTCACCAAACATAAACCCAATCCGAATCAGGTGATTTTACGAACTGATACACATCACGTACTGTACTTTGCAAGGCAACGCTGCGCGTTGTGATTTACAATGAATCCTAAATTGCTCAACGTTTCAGCTACGTTGGAAGCCGTTTCCTATTCCCGACGACGGAAAGCGCGCAGATTTTGTAGAGGTGTGTATTTTGTTCGTTGACGTTGACGACCAAGAACTGTTACATCAGCGTTTTGTTCCGAGTTTCTGGCCCTGTGGAGGTCCTTCTAACTTAAAAACGTTAGCTGTAAGTCGGCTTCCTGAAAATCAAAATTTGGTAGCTCCTCAATTGGCATGCAGTTAGCAGTTTGGTGCTGACCATGGTTGTGAGCAACGGATTGCTGCAGGGTCTAGCGACTGTGTGTGGCGCTGGTGACGCTCTGTCCCGCAATGGACTGGCTGTGTATGTCTACGCATGCAATCAATCGATGAAAGATCGTGCATTCTATTCGTCCGATGGAGACTTTCTTATTGGTTCGTTGTTTTAAGCAAATTGTGTCTCAGGCATATTTTGCCAATTTTTTATATATGCTATTGTCCGTATTTGTCAAACCGCTGCTACAGGTACATTTTGGTATGCATTTTGCGATGTTCGAACTAAAAATTTGGCAAAATTTTCCTGTTTCCAGTGCCACAGCAAGGTTCACTCGACATCACGACCGAATTCGGCAAGTTGTACGTGCGACCGAACGAGATCTGTGTGATTCAGCAGGGACAACGATTCGCTGTGAATGTGAATGGCCCGACACGTGGCTATGTTCTGGAGGTTTTCGGTGTACACTTTCAATTGCCCGGCTTGGGACCGATTGGTGCGTGTTGTTTGCGGCTTGTTTACTTGATTTTTCACGTGTTTTTGTGGTTATAGTATTGTTAGCTTTGCAAGTGCGTTTTTGAATCATGATTCGTAAAACATTCCGACGCGAGGAATACAATACAGTACTGAAACAGGATGTACAACTTGGAAATCGACTTATTTTTTGTCAGGTGCGAATGGTCTGGCGAATCCGCGCGATTTCCAAACGCCGGTTGCTTGGTATGAAGACAGAGATGTCCAGGACTTCAAAATTGTCAGCAAATATCAAGGTTTGTGTTACTTCGAGCTACGTATCATGCTCGTAGCGTGAGTTTCTTGATACGAAACACTTGGTTTGTTCGATGTGTCTTCATGATTCCCATTAATATGTCAGGCCACCTATTCGAATGCAGCCAGGACCACTCTTGTTTCGACGTTGTCGCGTGGCACGGCAACTACGCGCCGTACAAGTACGACATGGCCAACTTTATGGTCATCAATGCGGTCGCGTTCGATCATGCAGTTGGTTTGGGAAACATTTGGTGGTTCTGCGCGGCAAAAAACATTTGAAATGGATAGAGAGTATCATGCATATTCACAGGATCCATCGATTTTCACCGTCCTCACCGCGCAGTCCACCCGGCCGGGAGTGGCGATCGCCGATTTCGTGTGCTTCCCACCTCGATGGGGTCAGTTGTTGATCATCGGTATTCAATCACGGCTGTTTGATTGTAATCGGCGTGCATTTTGTGTTGCAGGTGTGGCCGAGCGCACGTTTCGACCCCCGTATTACCATCGCAATTGCATGTCCGAGTTTATGGGACTGGTTTTTGGTAATTATGAAGCGAAAGAAGAAGGATTCCAACCTGGAGGTGCGGCTTCAAAGTTGACCGTTTTACGTTTGAATCATCGCGGATCGCGCAGTAAATTTTGAAGATGACATGAAACTACAGGCTTCAAAGTCGTGAAAGTTCTGCCGTGGCAGAAGAACAACTTTTATAGATCTACTGCTGATGTTTCATTTGAGAATGACCTTGGCTGCTGCTTCTTACTGATGCTGATCGTTGTGTATAGTCCGTCCATCAGCACATGTCACTATGTGTTGCTGCTGGCTGGTTTGTTCCCTTCCTCCACTTCCTAATGAAAGAGAAATTGAGTTCCGGAAAAAAATTATTTTTTGTCCTAAATTGTGTTTTTTAATGAAATCGACGTGTTTTATTCATTTTAATTTAATTTAATTTTAAATTTGATCGAATTCAATCTTTTTCGACACATTTTATCATTTTTTTAGTTTTTTTGCAAAATCGGTTACACTCAATTTCTCTTTCATTAGAACGTGGAGGAAGGCAACAAACCAACCAGCAGCAAGACAAGTGACATGAGCCGGTGAACGGACTATACATGCAGGTCTGACCCCGTCGCCCGTTTGTGAAAACAGACTGAAATAGCAAAACCAGTTGGTTGTTGCACCACCATAATGCTACTTGTAGACGAATTCTCCGTCTCGAATGGTGACCCGAAGAAGATTGAAAGTTTTTTTTGTCGCCCTGATTTTGGAAGGCGACCCCAGAAATATTCCAGTTTTGGGTGGCAACTGGAGAATTTAACTATACCCAATTTTACTGAGTTCCAGGTGCTTCGCTGCACTCAATGATGACACCGCACGGGCCTGATGTTACCTGTTTCGAAAAGGCCAGCAACGAACAGCTGAAACCGATTCGTGTTGCTGAGGGAACGCAGGTGCAATTTTATTCGGTCACTTTTCTCGTGATCAATTTTATTGGCCATCATCTGTTGCATTTTTTAGTCATTCATGTTTGAAACATCGCTTGGACTGGCCATCACCGATTGGGCGCAACAGGCAGTGATGGTGGATGCGGATTACTACAAGTGCTGGCAGGGATTGAAGAAGCATTTTGATCCCAAACAAAAATAATGATTTTTTCACAAGCATCAGTGTCTGTTGACTACTCTTCAATTTGCAGTTTCATTGAAAGGCTTGGCTTTCCTCGTAGTTTGTAGCATAGTTGTTATGTATGTTCACTGTAAGTATTATGTATTCACTTTCGTTTTGACGAAATGAGCTTACCATATTGTCAATCATGAGCTGTTGTTTTTGTTGCCTATTTCTACATATCATAAGTTTTTCTTCGATTGTTGTGGGACAAGGATCTGATTGGAAGCAAATGTGTGAAAATTTTATCACGCCCTGTGTTAGGTCTCTCAGGGCTTTGATAAGCGCGTTTCTAGTTCTTACATTATTTAGTTGGTGCTTTGAAAATTTTGTGCCTTGGTTTCAAGTTGGTGCCTTACATATTTTTAGTGGTATGTTTTGATTGTAGCTGCAAGTTTCCAAGGTTGTGAACCATTTAATTTCCATTTCAACTTGTGCGTATAACTTGGTAATTAGTGCCATTTTGATATCTTTGGTGCTGGAATTACAAAATTTGGGTAGAACAAACAATCGTAATTGTGTATTCCCGCTTTTTGGGTTGCGAATCACCCAGCTTACACTCACGTGCCTACCGCTTCACCAATCGTCACTTTTTGAAGATGTTTCATGGTGTCTGTTTTCAAGGTGCAATGGATTCCCCATCATTCAGTGGTGGAGAGGATGCCGCCTTCTATGATGCTGCTACCGGAGCAACACCAACACATGCGGTTAGTGTGTGGTTGTCAAAATTGTCGTTGTCTTTCTTGCGAGAAGTGGCTTTTGCATTGTACTTAAAAAATCCCGTAGCCATTCTCGAGTGCATAATGTGCTTACAAATATAGCTAGATTGTGTACGCCCATTGTGTCGTAATTTTGATGATGTTTGATTTTGTTTCAGCTGGACAAGAACGGTGATGCCACTCCCACCGTGCATTCCAAAAGTTAGTGATTTGATAAAATGTTTCTCTTCAGAGGGCGCGTGGAATGTCACCTACCACCCGATTCTCTCTGGTTGAAATGAAATACAGCTGTGAGTTGCAAAAAACTGCGTTTCCGAAATCGAGAGGGCTACCTTTAGGGTGAAATTGCACCAAGTCCGGTTCTTCACTCAAGCAGCTTAACTCAGGCATGAAGCATAGTAATTTGATGTCGATTATTTTATCACTAAAATAACCGTCACGGTATCGCGAGTTATAAGACGATTCAATATCAACACCGCTCGGTGGTTTCTCTGCCCGGACTTCACTTGCACAATTAAACGCTTGTGTTTGCGTTACAGCGCCATTGAGCAACGGCATCGAGTGTCATGGCAAGCCGAATATGACCAACATCAACAACAACAACGCAGCAACAGGCAGACTCGGGATGATTGCACCTGACCAGATGGTGGTGCCGGCAAAGAAACCGCAACACCAGCCATTGGTGTCTTATAGTGTCGACAGGTGGGCTGCCGTGAAATAGTGATCAAATGTACATATGCTGGCATAAACAAGCGTTTTTTATGTTTCGTGAAAAATACGGCTTTTTCGTCTGTTTCATCGGTTTTTAGCCATGAAATTACAAAACTAGTACGCCAACTAACATCATTACTCTTTCAGTGACGACGAAGCCGACCACCTGCTTGTGACGATGTCACCTCGAGCCAACAACTCCGGTTCTGGAACGGGCCGTGCTCGAGGGTTGACGGCATCGCCCCTGATCAGCAAAGGAAAGAAGGCGAAAGGTGCTAACAATGCAGCACCGAACACGGGTAGTGGAGTCTACAGGGCTGATCAGGTCTGCGTTTGTTCGTCGTCACTGAATATACTATCATGCACCTCGTGCTTTTGGTTCGCTCTGTGTTACCTTTGTCGCATATTACTTAATCTCACATACGGATTTCACAATTACAGTAGGAAACAAAAAATGATCATCGACATTTTGTAACACTGTGTGACGTCAACCACAACCACAACCACAGCCCAGTCAACAGCCAAAGATTGTTGTTTCACGTACGAATGTCTCTCTTGCGAAACCCAGCTGCTAACATGCTGCAGTCGAAGCTTCACGACGGTCTGGAGGCACATATGAAACAAATAAAATAAAACGTGTTGTAAATTCATTTTCCCTTTGCGGTCAGGGTCGTCAACATTTGCTCGATCGTAGTGCATATGATGTGGATCTGTCATCAGAATCGGATGCGGAGGGTGACCTCGAGTTGATCCCACCAACCGGCTACCAGACTGCACAACATGGTGACACGTGGAAGCAGAGATTCACACATCTATGGGACAGAACCAGGCAATACTGTTGTATTCGGTTGCTATGATCGATCGTTGTAGATTGTTGCTTTGGGACAGTAACTGTTCCTTCTTTTTCCAAAAATTGAAATGAATTGTAACCTATGATTCTCGTTGTTTCAAAGACTGTTCGGCGGTTTACAAACATTTTTTCGCAACGTCAGTTCTGCGGCAGGTAGACTTCTCCATTATCTCGAAACCTAAATAAATTGCTGGTTTGGCTTCGTGTGGCCAGCTATCCAGTACTTTGAAATAGGGTAAATTGTGGCATACACTTGCTGTACGATCCATATTTAGATTTGGTACGTTTATTGTTAACTATGTCAGAATTCAATACTGCTTGTGCATTACACAATCATTGTCACACCTCCAGGTTGCCATACCTACTGTTCTTCTCCTAATACGAAATGGGATTATCTTTTTTGATTCCGGATTTCCAATGTGTTCAATCTGGTTCGTCATTCTAATATTTCCTGTCCATCGCACGAACTTAATACTCATGTAATTCAAGCGAACTGAGCAGTTTGTCTCTCATACAGAATTGCGATTTATTTATTTTGTCACTGTCCGTCATGTCCGTCTACTTATCTCCTATTTGCGATGATCTTAACCACGCTCTTAATCAGCTCTTGCCTACTTGCGTTATTTGAGTATTATGTCTGTAATTTATTATTGCTTGTCACTTCTCACAGTGTGTTTCCGAGATTGCTTTACTAAGTTGAGGCTGCTTTCCTTGATGCTTCTGTCTTCGATCTTTTCTTATTGACCGACGTTATATCTATGGCGTTCGGTGTTTCAACCTTGCGGCTAGATTTTCTGCTACGAGTTACTCAATAATTTCAATATTCTCAGCCATCAAGGTGTTTTTCTCAATTGTTTTACCTTGCGTTCCAAATGATTCTATGAAATGCATTGTTTGTGACCTGATTTTACGCCCCGAAACATGGAGTTGTTCATGGACTTGCAATGAAGTTTCGATTCCGTTCTTCTCATGTATGTGTTGGCCGTTTTTTGCTAGTCCCTACACTCATCCAATATCCGCGAAACGTTGTGCATAATTGCAATCAAATTCAAATTTGTGTTGGTTGTTATACAGTGTTTGTTTCCACATGACCATGAGTGCTAGTCATACAATACCAACCAATCATGTTGTGATTACATTGCTTTGGTTGTTTCTCCCATTATTTCGTGTAAATATTAGCTGTGACATTTTCAGTTGTTATAAATAAATGAGGATTCAGTACTTGTATGCAGCCGGTTTCAGTGTTTGTTTGGAAATAATTATCGGCTGGGCAGAGAACAAACAACAAGTCAGTTGCGTCACAACGAAAACGGTGGGCACAATGATTTGAAAATGCGTTAGTTTGACCGATTCTGTCTTCGGATATTTTTCGTTTCCGTCTTGGGCAGCAGACCCAAAAAAGGCTTATGACTAAAAATGAGCTGATCTTCTGATCCACGTGAAATGGCGCAAAGCTACATTAGCATGACCAGGAGTGGGCGGAGCTCTGTCACGGACGTTACAGGTTGCTTTTTTGCACTTTTCATCTGCAATATTCTACCCTATTGAAAGCAGAATGCCGGATTGATTGGGTTGTGTTTCTGCACAGTTCATCATATTGCGTTGCTTGTGGTGTAAAACGCATGTATGACAGTCCTCTCGCAAGTGATTTTGCTAAGCGTTACTGACCAAAGGAAGTACAGGACGCGCTGTCGGGAACTATGCGCGTGCCATGTTGCATGATGACATACCTAGCCTCGTTGGCAGCTAACAGAGCGAAACCATATTCCTGATACGCGTGCTACTAATATATTGCGTTACAACAGGACAAGCGAACGACGACGAGCCCGTTGCACCACAAGCGTCATCCAAACGCAATTCGCTGGCTGTGGTGGTGGACGCAGCTGGTGGGGGCGCATCGCAACGCACAAGCATGGTGTCTGACGCTATGATCAGGAACTCGGTATTGATTGATTCATATCACTTGTTGATTGATTAGCTGATGTTTCACAGTTGTCTAGATTGTGTCGATCGCAGCGAGCGGCGTGTCGATGCGCACACGAATCGTGCAGGATTACGTCGAGGAGAAGAAGGCCAAGGAGAAGTTGGTGTACCACACCAGGAAACAGGAGGTGAGAAGAAATAAACGCGCTTGTATACTTCTTCGAAAACACTCATTGAACGTCATGTGTTTCTGCCGTACTACGCGCCACATGGGGTTGCATATGACAAGCCCTGTGTGGCTGTGCCGACAGCATGCACGTGCACCGAGGTTGTAACCCCATGACTGCAGGTGATCGACTTTGCGTTGAGCATCGGGGTGTTTCGCGATGTGCTCAAAGCCAAGTCCAAGATCGGTCGTGTCGTGTGGCTGAGTCTGGGCGTGTTTGTCACCTTCATGTGCACGCGAGAGATCATCAATGTGGTCAGTAATGGGGGCAATCACGCCAGTTGTTTGTGCACATTTGATGCAACATTACAGCGTTTCCACACATAACATTCTTATGCAGGTCAATTCGTACGTCGACCAGACAGCATCGACCAAGATTACCTACGTAGTAACACAAGCTCTGCCATTTCCACTGGTCACCGTGTGCACGTACTCACGTGTGAACGCGACGAAGATACGCAATATGGGCATTGACAATGACTTGTTGACGTACATGATGAGTGCATTTAAGGTGTGTTCCACCATGTTTGACTGTCATCAAGCTGATGATGCTCTGGTGCACCACGCACTCCAAGCCAAGACCCAGTCGCCCCACGGAACTCACGGTGACTGAGGTCCGTCGAATGACCAACTCAGTACAACATTGCAATTGTTCCTGAAATTCTTCCGTTTTACAGGGCATGTATCTGTTCTACAATGACTACAACGTTCGTATGGACCAGGATCGGCTGCAGATCAAGTACCAAGAGTTTCTCGATCGTATGAATTATCATGTCAGCAATTTCAGGTGACGATATTCTTACATATTATGTATTATGTCGGTCACTTTGTCACAAACAGAAGCCTACATTTTTTAGCATGACCGAGTTTTTCCTGCAGCAAGGTTTCTCGTGCAATCAGTTTTTGCGCGGCTGTATGTTTCGAGGCGAAGACTTTGACTGTTGTGATTTTGGCATGGAAATTCTCACGGACATCGGTAAGACCTTATTTAACGTTTGCGATTTGTTTGCGACTATCACTGACAACTCAGGCAAATGTTTCGTGATCAAGAGTGTCGAGGACGCACAAGAGATACCAGGACCGAGCGGTGGTCTTCGTCTGTACATCAACAATTGGGCAACGGAGTATCCCGTGACCTACATGAACTCCAATCAGGACATGGGCATTCAAATTCACATCATTCATCCCACCGACACGTCGTATTTGGGAGTCAGGTTCGTCTTGAATTGGTCTGAGTCCGAGCGTAAATTTGAATTGGTGCCCTCCTTTCAGTCCCCTGATCGTGTTTCCTGACACGCACGCAATGGTGCGCATGAAACCGATACAACAAATCATGCTGCCGACGGATAAAGGAGACAGTTGCATTTACGAGAAACAGTTGGTTTTACATAATTGTTTTTTGTGATGCTTCCTACATTTTTGTGTCACATACATACAGTACATACTCCTGTATTCACAATTCACATTATCAGCATCACGAACGCATTTCTGGTTCCAAGTGAAAATAAAGTACCGTCTCGGTAGCCGTTTACGTGCGTCAACTTGCAGACTGAAATACTACGACGAGTACTCGTACGAGGGATGTTTCACGGAGTGTGTGGCAGACATGGCGTTCAAAACGTGCACATGCGTGCAGATTGGATCGGTCACCAACTACAAACTGCTGGATGAAAAGGTTCGATCAGACAACAACTTCAGTAACGATCAATACTTGTGCCCTCCATTTCAAGGACATTTGCACGCCCGAGGTGTCAACTGTGTGCGTGCAGGCACTGTTCCAAGCCGACGACATGGGCTACGTATCGGACATATTCGAGATCGAGAAGGAGTGTGACTGTCCGTTGCCGTGCGAACAGTGGAAATACGAGACCACCGTGTCATACAGGTGCACAGATGTTTCATGGTGCTGTTGGCTGCACAATTACAAACATTTGTCATTTTTTTCAGCAACATTAACAATTTTGGATATCAGGTTTAGTTTCCAGCTGCTGTGTGCTATTTTCACTTTTGAACCAACACTTTTCCCTGTGTGTGACTCAAAATCCATTTTGCAGCGAAGTTGGGAAAACACGATGAATTCGAAGTCGGAGTTCTCTAATCTAACATTCAGCGATGACTACATCATTGTCGACTTGTTCTACGACAATTTATACTATACACTCATTGAGGGTTGGCCATTTCTGGTAATTCGGCTCACTCCCAGAGCACATGACCTTGCACTTTCAGAACAAGAAGCAACCACATTCGCAGTGTTTATATCGAATTTGGGTGGTCAACTGTCCATCTGGCTGGGCATACGATTGATCACTGTGGTCAGTTGTGGTTATCGATCACCGTACATATGTCACGGAGAACATGAATGATCCTTGTGCATAAACTGCCTTGGTCACGGTACACCCAGGTCATCGTCCGCGCACATTCAGCACGCAGAATGGTACCCGTGACCGAAAAAATTACTTTTAACCGACCACTGGCACAAACCAATATACACGTCCGACCGACAGGCGCACCTGATCTACTACGGTGGCATTATGGTGGTGTACATGGTCCCAGTGTGGGCACGCAGGTTCAAGAAACGTGCCGTCCAGTCCATACCAGCGTCGGTGCGACGATTGTCACGCAGATCGGGCAGCGTACGCAACACAAGGGGTACGGGCTGCTGGGAGCATTTATGCTTGACTGCGGATATGATGTTTCATAGTGGGACAGCACTGAGCAAACTGGAACACCAATCTAAGCCTGTTTGTAATTTAGGCAATTCGATGGTTAGTGGCATGGCATCGGCCGGTCGAGAGACGCCGCGAACACCACAACAGGTACGCATATAGGGTGGCACAAAAGCTGCGGAGACCTTTCCGTGAAGTCATGTAGATCTCGGAGGTCGTTGACACTGTTGATATTGCAATAGAAAGCGCACCTTTTCCGGTAATAATCGAGGACGAAAAAGGCGGTCTCAACAAGGACACGAATTCGTTGATGCCACCCAATGCCGGTGACAGTCGTCGACGTTTCACGAGCACGGTGATCTCACGCATGAACTCTGTGTCCTCATCTAGTCCGATGCCGCCGACAAATGCACCGAGGGTACGTGCTGTGTTGTGCGGTGTATGTAAGATCATTTAGTGCCCGGCTTGCTTACCAGCATCGAGGTCTGCTTTTCGTCCCAATTTTCCGACCATTAACTTTAAGTTCCGTGAAAATCTCACTAGCAACGAAGAAGGAGCAAGAGGCATACATAAATCAACAATTCGGCTTCACATTTGTACGCGCGGGTATGGTACCAATATTCTGAAGTACCGCTGTTTTATCCTTTTTGATGCTGTCAGGTGTCGATTGACGGCAAACAGGTCAGCATCGAGCAGAGCATGTTCTACTGAATCAAAGGGCAGTCATTGGACATCAGTGGTTTTGACAGCTTAGAACATAGGCGTTATCACCAACACGGCCGCAGCTTTTTGATATGTGGTCAACTCAGATGGTGAGCGCGGGCATTCGGCGTGAGTGGACGACTTTAGTTGACGATCTGAGTGGACAACATATCAATCAGCCATTTTCACAACACTTGTTTCCCAGCCGTATGCACGTTGCAGTTAAGTAGAGAGACTTACATAGATGTGTTCCATTTGGTTTTGCTTCTGACATATGCAATCGCACACTCGTTTCTTTCAATGATTTGCAATGCAACCTATCCGTTGACCGCTTTATCCCACTTATAATTTATTTTGCGCAGCAAATGTTACCTTTAATTGACAACTTTCCTGTTCTTTCGCACACATGTTCTCAACCATTCCGTACATCTCACAGCAAAGTACACGTTGATAGCGAACCACACACACAAAGTGATCTTGATCGCGAGTTGAATGAGTTGATTTTGATGTAATTCAATCGAATTCACGTGATCATAGTGAATATCGCTGAAACCGATCGATAAAATGTTGTCATTGAACAGTGTAGAACCGCCAAACCTTTTCTTCAATAAGCAGAAGTCAGTCTCACATTCTCGTCTTCACTAATTGATCATTGATTACCACGGCACCATCGAATGCACTGAATGCAGCCAATACGATCAGGCGTAAAATCTGAGCAGAGAATTTAATTTTGAACGCCGTATTCTGCAATGTTGCGCAATCCATTACCGTATACCAGGCGTAGACCATAGCTCCATAAAATGAACGTTGCTGTATCGAAGCGACACCAAGTACGGTAGCGAGAGCAAGCACCACGGCGGCAAGCTGGACAAGAACTAACTGGGTCTCGAACCGAATTCTCGAAGTTGTAACATCGCAACAACCCCCAAAAACCTGACCATCATGAACGAATAACTGAAGGTTGGCACATTCAATACAACGAATGCGACATAAACGAACAACAACATGTAGTCGATGCACAAACACGCGTACACACCGGTCTGCAATAACGTCGAGCACATAATTTTACAAGAATCGGTGTGCACAGTGTCAAGGTGGAGATGTATGGTTGCGTATATCCAACCACAAGCTCATGAGACGACTTTTCTAATTTTTCTTGTGCGAATCCAACAATGTTCCGGTCCCACGTATTCCGGAAACAAAGGAAAGAGGAACGCACGTATTTATCAGCCAGCTGGAACTTGTCATCATCTCTCTCGCCCCAATCTCTTTCTTTTGCTTTTCGAAACCGTGTACTCAGAGCATTTTTGAATCTGGCCAAGCAAGCTTTAAATAAAGTCGTCTCATGAGCTAGTGGCTGGATTATACTTTGGCATAATTCACTCTTCCCGCGCAGATGGTGAACGATTTGGCTTTGCGTGCCGTCGTGCGTGGTAACGGCACGGATGGACGGGCTGACTGACCACTTGTTGTTGATGTTTCAATGCCAGTGCGCTCATCGTCATTATACGCGCTTACAACACCTGCAAACTAGTTGCGTGGGTTGCACGCATATGCGCTGACTGGTACGACAACAATTTATTAGTTTGCCCGGACACAGTGGGTCGGTTGATATAAAGCTTGAGTTGGTCGGCCCAAACCTGAACTACAATGTCCGTCTGAACACACAAGGCACTCGCAGCAACCAAACTTGTGAGTAATATATATCTAGATACGGAACGCTTGCCCTGGCTAACCTGTCTGATAAGTGAGTATGAGATCGGTCATCAGTGCCAATGGGCAGTGTTTTGACGAACAACGTGAACCAAACAACTCCTTCCCATGTGCGTTACGCGAAAGCAGCACAAATTTACTAACTGGTTTATTGACTGACTGAGCGCGTTGCCTGCTGCACAGCTAAGCGTGGAGATGCAATACATTTGACGTGACCAAATTTGTTTTTTACGTGTGACATGCGTCTTTTCATTGAACTCAAATACAATGTGTCAATATAATTTATGACACCGTCAACAAGTTACTGACGTTGCAGAGAGGGTAGTCAACACAAGGTACGGTGTAATAAAAAACATGGCAAGGCAGAACGTACGAATATTAGCGATCATGGGGTGTCACAGCGGCTGTATCATCATTTGAAGTTATAATTTCATTGGCGAGCAGCGTGTATTTTGGGCTTCCTGACCGTTTCTTCCAGAAATCCAAATGTTTACGTTTTGATTCCAGCAATTTTGGCTGAACACCTATCACACTCGTATCATTGAACGCGTGATCGTGTGCTTTATAATCAGGCAACGGCCACTCGGCGCAAATCTGGAACGGATAAGGCGTGTTTCGTGTTTTGGGGCGGTTAAATCAAGTGACAATATTGGCACGGAAAAGGGCAAGCAATAAATAGTTCACACCTCTCGAAATCTGCACAAATACTTGAGTTCTTCTGCTTCCGCTTTCGTTAAATACATGCCTCGAAGTGAATTTCCAATGATCACAATTCTGTCAATTTGAGCGGGCGTAAAGTTTGCATATATCAGATTGTTGTACAGCGGTCGACCGCAGTGGGGCATGTAGAAGAGGACAGACGCCGAGCTGGCCTCTGATAATTATACATCTGGTAAAAAACGTCCAAATTCACCAATGGACAAAGACGAACCATCCAACCTTGATCATCAACTGAGTGCAGTGCACTATCATTGCAGTTCGGCATTGAGTAGTGCATATTTTCCAACACGTCGATCTCAGCCGGTGATAATTGCGGCTCGAAGATCTGCACACCGCGATCTCGCAAGGATAATTCCTCCCTGATCAGGGTCAACAACGCCAATTGGTGCATGGATGACGCTGATTGGCTGAATCTGCCAAGACCGTAGCAAATCAGTGATCGAATGGGGGCCAAGGATCGCAAATGGTTCATTATAACCGGACTGAAATTGCGAATATGATATGCGCAGTAATTCGCCTGCCACAAGTAAATCAGTGAAACTTACAGCCGCAACGATAGAACACGAACCTCTCAAAGTAGTATATATATGCAATCCCGAGCTAACCAGAAGTCAGAATCAGACTTCATTTCGTTGCAAATCGATTTCAGTTCTTGCACCAGCTCAGCAGCTGAACAGGACGTTTCGCAAGATGCGGAGGTTTGATTTTCAAGACCAGTCCTTTTAATATTGCAAGTATTACGGGATTTGCGCTTGTGTTTGCCGGTGACCAAAACAAAACCATCATCTGGACGCGTCATCTTGCTCTGTTGAAAACACGTTCTCAACATTTCACTGAGACAATAATGTTACTGCAAATAACAACACTGGGGCACTGCAGCGCTTGCACACGTCAAGAACCTTTCAGGCTTCGTTTGGGCTTAGACTACGGTCACCGTTAGGCGTTGGCCCAGGCGTAAGCCTGAAGAGGCCGCGAAAAACGACAGACGCTATTTAAAACTAGGCTTCGGCTCAAGCGCATCAGTGTCCATATCATATTGCCTGGTAAAAAAAACCAAGGTCACACTCGCGAAACAAATCATATTATGACGATTTGAGTTGTTTTATTTTTCTTGACCACGGTGGCATGTGACAAAAATAACATATAGAACAGGACGTCGCAAAAATCGATCAAACATACATGTGACATTTGTAATATATTCCAACGATAGCGGAAGTCGGAGCCAAACCTTTGCAACATCCAGAACCTGGAGGACTTCAGAAGGGACAAGAAGAACGAGAACACAACCGTTGTCCTCCAGATAAAAACAGGCAAAAGCACAACAGCAAACAAACAACACAAAAGCGAAAATTATTCAGCGTCACCGGATACAAACGGATTGGAAATCTGTTCACTTCCATCCTCAGGTGAGATCACAGTCAACGCCGGGCCACGAGCCACTAATAGACCAAGCACACGACTGTCGTTCGTTATCTTGTATGGATCGTCAGGGTCTGGCGCAAGGTTTGAACAATCAGAATAACATGCTTGTGGGTTTAACGGCATGAATTTTAATAAAGTTAACCCACCTCTGACATATTCAACCGCGTCGTCCAACACGAGATTCACCAACGCATCGTAACCTTTCAGAATGCCAACGGCTGAAAATGATGATCATCTATCGATCAGATAATCAAGTAGGTAAGTTGGGCATATGCAGCGCTCATTCTTTGAAAAGAAGCTAACAAAACGTACCATTGAACGCCAAGTTAGCGAACCGAACAATTTTGCACCTGAACAACATCATTCAACCAACCCTCCCTTCCGCCTTGAAATTTCACACGAACACGTTTGTCGATGAATTTGGCTAGATCGCTCATAATTGTTTCTTTCTTCTTCTTTTCGCCCTTCTCTGCGCCACTTTGTTTGCCTTGCGGCTTCGATTTTGCATTTGCGGCATCCTGCAACAAACCGGAATCGATAATGGCAGCTTTGCTCGTGGCCCTTGTGGAAGAGCGCAAACGCAGGCACCTGCAAGCCTTGCACAGGGCTTTTATTGCAAGTTCGCAATTGCAAGCAGTGTAGCTCCTGGTCCAGACCGGAGGAGGTATTGTTGGTACCTCAGCCTTTTTGGAGGGGATGTTGGGCATGAATTCCCCAATTTTTGGGAATCCGAGGGGTACGCTTTATCTTCTTCGAACAAAATGAGAGATCCGCTTTCTCTCGTCTCGCCGGACCAGAAATTATTGCAATACGTAAAGAGTGGAACTGGAACAGACCTCCAGAATATATCCCCCTAATCAAACGGGGTCAGCCAGCAGTATGATAGCTTGGAGTAGGTACCCCAAAGGTACACCAATATTGTGCGACGGTTCAGTTCCGGAGCACAGGTTCAGGTCCGGTCATTTAGGCCCGGCTGGAGCCTAAGCCTAAGCCTATAAATGGACAAATATGCTACGCCTGAATCATCCGGGCCTGTAAACTGGGTCTGAAAAGATCAGGCCTGAACTTCCGGGCTTGAAAAGTCGCGAAATAGTACACCAACCAACGCTGGTGCAGCGCGTGCACCCCACGTTCATACACACGCGCAATGGCGATGGTGAATGAAATGGAGGCAAATCGACCAAAATCCACACTGATTCGCCCGCAACACCACGCGCGCTTTATACACACATTAATCAAAAATTTAATTCCCATGAAATTAGTGCGATACAGCCACAGTATACGACCCCAAGAATGTCCCCATCCCAAAATATTCGGTCCCCGGTTACAGGTCATACGGTACTACAGTGAAAAGTAGCACAGCACAGGGGGTCAGTGAGAAGAGCGACCTAATTAATTTCAAAAATAAGGAGATTCTCCCGCCGGACCAGAAGCTGTACTGACTGCAATGGACTAGATGGTGGATTGTATCATCATGATCAGTGTAGTGGTAGCAAATGGTTGCATTGGGGGGAATGGATCCAGATGGTTGCAGGTACCCCCTACCCAGCCTCTAGAAGGTTGCAGAAGGTACCACTGGAGTTCCGAAAAAAGGGTGTATTTCGCATGCATTATACTGCAAAATTGGCCAAAAATGGTACTTTTTGCATGTTTGGCCGAAAATTTGCCAGAATAGGTATTATATGGAGTTTTGCGCGCGCTTTTTTGGGGTTTTGAGTTCGAAAAACACCCATTTCTGCCTATGAAAACCATAATATGATGGTTGCAAGGTACACTCCGGGATGGCTGCAAGGTACCGACCCTTTCCCCCATTTCCCCCAAGGGGTGGTTGCAAGGTACCTACCCCCTAGGGGGGATTCCCCCAGCCACTACAGTGATCATGATCAAAAAATACAGGAGGAAGGGCAAGAACAGAGCAAAAAAACAAACTGCCATTTTCGTTCGAGTCCACCGCTACCGTGGCACAGCACTGAGTCGAATTATGTTCCCGTGAGATTGCCCGACCAGCTTTGCGCAACCGACGTTTGTCTGGGGGTTTTATTTCGATTTTATAATTAATCAATACCAATCTGCAAAGTATTAAGGTTTGTCCATTTCCATTGTGGACACGACAACGATAGAAATCTTCACGGATAGCATCTTCGGGGGCAGAGATCGGAAATGGGCCGGGTCTAAATTCAAACAAAATTTCAATTTTTGAAGCAAAATTTTCGTATGTTCTGCACCTCGCGGTTCGAACCTATTTAATCTAATTACAAGATCGGGTCTGAAGCAATGTTACAAAATCGATTAAAAAGAGGCTGAAACAGGTGAAACAAGGCGTTTTCGGCCCTACAATACACACCAGAGGTCGCAATCGGGCCGGGTTTGGCCGGCCGGGCCCGGCCCGAATTTTTTGGGTGGGTCGCAGAGATTAGGTTCGGGCCGGGCCGGGCTGGGATTTCGGACTTTTGACTCGGGCCGGGCCGGGCCAGACGTGCCGGACCGAATTGCTCAAATTTCAAGCCGAAAGCGCAAGTGGCAGGGGGGGTTAAGTACTTACCTCTCACAACTCCAAATCATACCTCTCACCAGTGGTGTCGTTGGGGGGGGGGGGGGTTGGGGGTTACCCCCCTGGTATGGGGTATGGGAAATCGGCCGGGGGTATGGGATACGGGAAATTTTTCACTTTTGGAACAAGCACCCCTAAGAAATGACTTTTTGACCCCGAGAAGTACCAAAATTGACCATTTTTCGTCCAAAAATGTCAAAAATCGCTTGCTGTCGCAAGAAAACTCTGTTTTAAGCACTTTTTAGACCAAATTTTTGGCACATTTAGAAGATTTTTGAGGTCATTTTTTCAAAACCCCCACCCTCGGGTATGGGAAATTTTTGTTTTTGGAGAAACCCCCTGGTATGGGAAATTTTTGATTTTTGGGGGTATTGTCGCACAATGACCATATAAGAATTCACCAAAATCAATCCTGATTTTCACGTTCAGTCACTCTTAACTACTGTGCTATTTGTGATTCTCACAAAACATTTTCAGCTGAAAATAATCTCGCAGATCAACCACGTTGCCGCAAGTCTGAAACATTCTCTTTACTACATGTGCGATCACGTAACGCAACGTCATTGTCCCGTCACTAGCCTGCTTTGCGATTCAGGAAAAAAATTTGACCAATTCTTATAAAGTCATTGTGCGACCAATACGTATGGGAAATTTCCCGAAAATTGGGCTGGGTATGGGAAAATTTCGATTTCTCGACGACACCACTGCCTCTCACAATCGGTGTTTTTCGACCTTATTTCCCAAAAACCGCGCACCCACCCACAATACCTATTTTTAGGCGATTTTCGGCGAAAATCTGGAAAAAGTACTATTTTTACCTTATTTTTTGGTCAAAATTGTATCACAAAAACGGTGTTTTTTCACCTTTTTGTGTGACCAAAATCGTACCTCTCACGCTTCCGGTCCCAACCCCGCATCTTACTTACCTCCCACCCATGGGCCTGCCACTACACTGGTGGGAGGTAAGTATGATGCGGGGTTGGGACCGGAAGCGTGAGAGGTATGATATTGGTCACCCAAAAAGGCAAAAAAACACCGTTTTGTGATGCAATTTTGGCCACAAAGTGAGGTAAAAATGGTGCTTTTTTCAAATTTTATCCGAAAATCGCCTAAAAATACGTATTATTGGGTGGGTTTGCGAACGGAACGGAGCGCGCGATTTTTGGAGAAATAAGCTAGAAAAACACCCAGTTTTGCCTTAAAAAGGTATAAAATTGCTTGTGAGAGATAATATTTGGAATTGTGAGAGGCAGTGTAGTGGCAGGCGGATGGTTGCAAGGTACCCTTGGGGGGGATGGATCCAGATGGTTGCAAGGTACCCCCTACCCAGCCTCCAGAAGGTTGCAAGGTACCCCTGGGGTCCGAAAAAAGGGTGTTTTTTGCATGCTTTTTTCTGCAAAATTGGCCGAAAAAATGGTACTTTTTTGCATTTTGGCCGAAAATTTGACCAAAATAGCTATTATATGGAGGTTTGCGCGCGGAGCGCGCGATTTTTGGGGTTTTGAGGTCGAAAAACACCCATTTTTGCCTATAAAAACCATAAATTTATGGTTGCAAGGTACCCTCCGGGGTGGTTGCAAGGTACCTACCCTTCCCCCCCATCCCCCCCAAGGGGTGGTTGCAAGGTACCTACTCCTTAGGGGGGGAATCCCCCCCCCCATCCCCCCCCAGCCACTACACTGGTGAGAGGTAAGTACTCAACCCCCCAAACCCTCTGGTTTTGTGGTTGATAAGTACCGAGAGGGGGTAATGAGTCTCCCCCAAATTTATCTATCTATCGTCAACACTTTTTGATTTCATCTATCTATCGTCAACACTTATGTGCAAATCTATCTATCGTCAACAAATTCTGGGAACTATCTATCTGTCGTCAACAACATTCAACCCCAAAAATGGACATTTTGACTCAAAATGGCTCAAAATCGGTATTTTTTTGTCCCAAATAGACAAAAAATCGCTACGCGCGGGTTTAGTACATCTAAGCACATTGTCATCAATACCGTAAAAACCTAAACAGAAGGGGGCTCTATTAACTCACTGACCCCATTTTGGGGCTCTATTACGGGGGGGATCTATTCCGGGGGGCCTCTATTAATTCACTGACCCGAACCTGAAAAAATTGTTCCCAGAAATACCCCCAAAAACCCCTAAAAAGGGGTTTGAAAGGATGTTTTTTCACTTGTAATCGCATTTATTCGTGTCTATTCGTCAATAAGAGGCGTATTACGTGCTCTGAACGAACGAACAACAAACGTGCATAAATGTGCCTGTGCACCACTGTCCACTACATACAACATGCTCATGCATAATGAGTCTTCCTGGGAAACGGCCCTGGGGGAAAACTTATGACGGGGATTCCTTTTAATCCGTTTTATTTTCAAAGAAATAATGAGTCTTCCCGTCAAAGCCTCTGCAGGATAAACTGATTACAATAGTAATGAGTCTTCCATCAACCGGTTTTTACGGTACCGCATTCCCTAAAATAGAGCCCCCCCCCAAAAAATACAGCCCCCCTAAAAGGGGTCAGTGAAAAAATAGAGCCCCCCCCCCCAAAAAATACAGCCCCCCCCAACTTGGAATTCCCCGCTTGGGGGTCGTAAAGTCAAGTTCTTGTATAAGACACCTTGTGTACAACGTTTGTGGTTGAGTATATGATGACGTAAAGCCTTTTATGGAAGATCTGCACCTAAAAGCACTCAATAATGACCAGTAACACCCTGACAGAACTCCATTTTAGGGGTATTTTTTTGGAATTCAAATTCAAATTCAAATTTTATCTGTAAGCTCACGCAAAGACCTTCAGGAGATCCGGCAAACACCTAAAAAAGAGACATATCAGTAAATAGCACACAAAATTATAATCATGAATGATCAAACGACAAAACGTACCGGAGAGATTCAAAAACAACAAACAACACAGCAACGGCCAGTGTTGGAGGTGGGGGGGTTTGGGGGGGGGGGGTAGCCCCCCCCAGTACAGTAGGTATCCCCCCTCGCCTGGTACAGTAGGTATCCCCCCGATGTTTGGCATGGTACAGTAGGTATCCCCCCCGATTTTCACCCCGGTACAGTAGGTATCCCCCCCCGATTTTGCCCCAAAAGTGCCAATTTTTGACCAAAATGGCCGAAATTAGTGCAAAATCAGTGTTTTTTACCTCAAATTACCCGAAATTCGCGCGCTACGCGCGCAAATACTACGTTTTCACACGATTCCACACATAATAAACACATAAAAAATTTTCACCCCAAAACCTAACCCCCCCCAACCCCCCCAACCCCCCCCCCCCCCTAGGTACATAACCCCCAGGCCATCGGCTCTGGTACAGTAGGTACAGTGCTGTGGCTGGGGGGGGGGGTGGGGGGGGGGTCCCCCCCCCCAATGGTACCCTACCCGCCCCGGCCTGGTACGCTACCCCCCTACCCGCCCCGCTCTGGTACCCTACCCCCCTACCCGCCCCGCCCTGGTACCCTACCCGCCCCGATTTTTACCCCCAAAATGCCCATTTTTCGGTCAAAAATGCCCAAATTTCGACCGAAAACCCTAAAAAGTGCAAAAAATTTCGCGCTGCGCGCGATATATGTACTTTTTAGTACATAAAAACAGGCACGCGAAAAAACTTGTGTTGTACCCTACCCATAGTAGTGGCTGGGGGGGGGGTTGGGGGGGGGTTACCCCCCCCCTCACAGTACTTACCTACCACAAAACCCGAGGGGGGGGGTTGAGTACTTACCTCTCACAACTCCAAATCATACCTCTCACAAGCAATTTTATACCTTTTTAAGGCAAAAATCGGTGTTTTTCGACCTTATTTCCCCAAAAATCGCGCGCTCCGCGCGCAAACCCACCCATAATACCTATTTTTAGGCGATTTTCGGCGAAAATTTTGAAAAAGTACTATTTTTACCTCAATTTTTGGCCAAAATTGTATCACAAAAACGGTGTTTTTTCGCCTTTTTGGGTGACCAAAATCATACCTCTCACGCTTCCGGTCCCAACCCCGCATCATACTTACCTCCCACACATGGGCCTGCCACTACACTGACCCTACCCGCCCCGAAAAATCTTCCCCCCCCCCCCCCCCCCAAACCGGATTTCCCCCCCCCCCCAAGATCCCAGGTACACTACCCCCCTACCCGCCCCGATTTTTTCCACCTATGTACCCCACCCGCCCCGCAAAAGTAGCCACAGCACTGAGTAGGTATCCCCCCCTCTCCGAGCGCGGTACAGTAGGTATCCCCCCCTCCAGAGTACCTCCAACACTGGCAACGGCAGGCGATAAATCAGCGATTGATGGCGAACACGAGATGATAACAGATGTCAACAAAATTGATGATGACCTGAAAGCAGCAACCCAGTGACTGAGGGGATCAGTCAACGACAGCTGAGAATTTTGATGAAATGTGGCAAGAAACTACGTCTCGACTCGACCACGTGAGTTTAGTTTAGTTTTGTTTTTTGGAACATTTTTTGAGATTTTGGGCAGCGAAAAATACAGCCCCCCAAAAATAGAGCCCCCCCCAAAAATACAGCCCCCTAACAGGGGTCAGTGAAAAAATACAGCCCCCCTTGTATTTTAGGTTTTACGGTATACCGTAAAAACCTAAATACAGCCCCCCCGGAATAGAGCCCCCCCCCCCCCGTAATACAGCCCCCCCCCAAAACGGGGTCAGTGACTTAATAGAGCCCCCCCCCCCCGGAATAGAGCCCCCCCCAAAGTAACATCCCCTATACAGGAGTGTATTAAGGCGTGATAGTGGTACATAGGTACATTTATGCACGTTTGTTGTTCTGTTCAGAGCACATAATACGCCTCTTATTGACGATTAGACACGAATAAATGCGATTACAAGCGAAAAAACATCCTTTCAAACCCCTTTTTAGGGTTTTGGGTTTTTTGGTTTTGGGGGTTTCTGGAACAATTTTTTCAGGTTCGGGTCAGTGAATTAATAGAGGCCCCCCGGAATAGAGCCCCCCCGTAATAGAGCCCCCCCAAAATGGGGTCAGTGAATTAATAGAGCCCCCCCCTTCTATTTAGGTTTTTACGGTAGGTACTGGTCAAGGTCATGGTGGTTTTTTAGTTTTACTTTTCACGGTATTGTCTGCGTCGAAGGCATTTTATGAAACACCAATACAATTTCGCACAGAGAACGTGAACCAAAGAGTATGGGTTGCGTGACAAGAGGGTCCAGTGTTCAAGACGGTCCAGCGTGCAAGAGGGTCCACGTAGCAACACGGTCCATTTTCAAGACGGGAGGTTGCATCAGGGTCCAGAAGCAACACGGTCCAGTTGCAGGAGGGTCCACGTGCAAGACGGTCCATGTGCAAGACGGTCCATGTGCAAGACAGTCCACGTGCAAGAGGGTCCATGGTGCAAGAGGGTCCATGGTGCAAGAGGGTCCATGGTGCAACACGGTCCATGGTGCATGAGGGTCCATGGTGCAAGAGGGCGACAGGCACTACATTGTGCTTGGCGCTTAAATTATGGGTACAGTACCGGGTGCAATTCTAGGCTGAAAGCTGAAGTCGCGTGCACGCGCGTGCGAAACAGTGCAAAGTATAGGCCAAAGTCGAAACTTCGCGTGCGCTGCCGCTGCCTATGTTTTAGTACTAGGAAGTCGAGTGCACGCGCGCGCGACTTCAACTTTCAGCCTGGAATTGCACCCGACCGGAACTGCGTGTCTGACGGCTATCACTTTTGGTATATCAAACAAAAATTTGCGTACTTTTCGTTCTGTTCGCAAGATTGTACGCCTGAAATACCATTGCGCATTGTCTCTGTCAGTAGGTGTCAGGCGCGCCAAAATAACGAATCTCTTAGATTTTCGAGTTTGTGAGATTAAACGAAAAGTATTGGTCGCACAATGACTATATGAGAATCCATCCCCCTAATCTTCCTGCATTGAAAAGGCGGATATTTGGCATTTTTTTCAAATTGGACCAGGTTTTGACAAGAACTTTGCATGCTTATCAGTGAGAAGACTGAGAAACACACGTGTGCAGAAGTTTCACCCTGAATTCTACGCAACCGAAATGGTTCGGGCTCGGGTTACTGTAGCCACGTGTTACATGCTTTGTGTGTGAAATCGATTACAGCACACACACGTTGATCACTCCCCATAAATAAAGCGGGAAAAGAAAGAGAAAATAACTCCTAGTCAAAACCTGATTCAATTTGAAAAAATCGCCAGAAACCCTCCTTGCCGATGCAGGAAAAATATGGGGATGGATTCTCATATAGTCATTGTGCGACCAATATCAAGATGTACTGGCACAACACATGCTCACTTTGCCATAGCAGCCCTGTAACTACCGTAACCCAAGGTTTTCTAATTTTTCAGAAATTCATCTACCAGTGAGAACAAAAGTGACTTTATCCAGACCGTTGTATTGGATTAAAGCAATGAATTTGAGTTCTAATGCGTGATAATCGTCTGGTGCATTTATGAATGTGCCCGGTTAATAAATTTCATACTCCCTGAAAATGGTGAAGTGATGAACCGCTACAAGACCACTCATCTATGTGAGGGCAAAAAGTCTCAAAAATTCAGTTTTTTCTGGAACAAAAAATCCCGCTACCAAGAGATAGCGAATCTCCAAGGAGCTTAAAATTTGTGCGTTACATAGGCTGTTGGAATGCTTTCCAACGTTATGTAACAATATGTCCTGCTCCCCTTCCTTCGGTTATGTCCCGAGCCCTTTAAACGCCAAGCACGATGCCGTGCAGCAAATGGTATTTCTCAGTTGTATGTAAGTCATGTTGAACACGCTCTAGTTTCAAAAAAATAAACGCGTTGCGCGCTGCGGACCATCTTGAACCATGGACCGTGTTGCACCATGGACCGTGTCGCACCATGGAACCTCTTGCACCATGGACCCTCTTGCACCATGGACCCTCTTGCACCATGGACCCTCTTGCACCATGGACCCTCTTGCACCATGGACCCTCTTGCACCATGGACCCTCTTGCACGTGGACCGTCTTGCACGTGGACCGTCTTGCACATGGACCGTCTTGCACGTGGACCCTCCTGCAACTGGACCGTGTTGCTTCTGGACCCTGATGCAACCGCCCGTTTTGAAAATGGACCGTGTTGCTACGTGGACCCTCTTGCACGCTGGACCGTCTTGAACACTGGACCCTCTTGTCACGCAACCAGAGTATGGCATACCAAGAGAATTGTGCAGAGTGCACGGATTGGCCCTTAAACCGGCGTAAGCTTGAGCCCAATATTAAGCTTCAACCTAAGCCAAAGTCAAAACCTAAGTCCGCGAACAAGGGAATCAAATTGCTAACCGTAACGCGGTTTCCGAATTAGGGAGTGTTGTGACTCAAGCACTTTTCATGGTCCTGGTGCCGCTGCGCAGCCCATGAATTTGCCTCTCTTGGACTGGTTCATTGATTGAGAGTGACTGTTGTTGTGTTTGTCTCTATCTTCTATCTATGTCGTTTTGTTTGTAACCGTTAGTCTCGTGCGTGACGGAGTCCATTCATGTTTCGCGTTTAATTTGCGTTTCTTTTGAATTCCATTTTTTTCTGAATTTATAGTCTGTTTGTTAGACTATTGCGAAAGCGCTGAGTTAAAAGGTGGAAGTTGACTCATTATTTAATTGCGCTGCGGCACACACAAACTCTAAGCTGCACACAAAGTGTAAGTAATACTGAAACTGGGGATTCCAACGAATCAACATGAAGTGAAACATTGTGTCACGTCAGGGAGCACGACCGCTCTGGCTGCTGCGACACGAAAAACAGCACTGCTGAAGCAGGCTGATGTTTCACCGAAAGCTGTATTTGCGTCGTGTTCACCGGGTTGTCCAATTTTGTTGATTCCATCCGATTCGCAAGAAATTTGCCTGCATGGGGCCACAGGCAGGACACGATCGATATTTTTTAACCAGTCTATGCCATGCGACTGCTTCCACTGGAAGTAGTCTTGGAAGCAGTATTCCACATCCACCAGACTTATATCGATTTATACTGTATAAGTCCAGCCACGAGCTCATGAGACGACTTTTTTTGAAGTTGGTTTCTGCGGATCCAACAATGTTCAGGTTCCACATATTTCGGAAATGAAAAAAGAGAAACGCACGTATTTTTTAAAAAAACACGCTCTCCACCTCGATGCGTAAATTCCCTTTTGACTCCCAAAACATTTGTGTGTTGCACGATGTTGCTGTTCGCGTAAGCACGCAACTAATTGAGGTCAGCCAGATGGAACTTGTCATCATGTCTCTCAGCCCATTCTCTTTCTTTTGTTTGCGAAAACACGTTTAACCAGCGCATTTTTTGAGTCTGACCAAGCAAGCTTTAAAAAAGGTCGTCTCATGAGCTAGTAGCTGGAGGCTGGACTATATAGTCCGTCCACCAGCTCATGGCACTTTGTGTTGCTGCTGGCCGACTTGTTCCCTTCCTCCACGTTCTAATGAAAGAGAAATCGAGTTTCCGAAAAAAAATATTTTTGCTCCTAAATTGCTGTCTTTATGAAATCGACATGTTTTATAGATTTTAATTTAATTTAATTTTAAATTTGATTGAATTCAATCGTTTTCGACACATTTTATTATTTTTTTAGTTTTTTGCAAAATCGCTCACACTCAATTTCTTTTTCATTAGAACGTGGAGGAAGGAACCCAACCAGCCAGCAGCAACACAAAGTGCCATGAGCTGGTGGACGGACTATACACCGATCTCAGCGACCGTACCAGTACTGTGCATGGTGATGTCTTGCACATGAAATTATTACACCTTTCTAGATCGTTATGAAACTTGTCTATGCCAGATAATAATGTATCAATAATATTCAACGTCATGTTCGTAATGTCAGATGTCGTCTGCTGTTCTTAAAGTTGCTGTGAGTGATCAACGCATGCTTCAACCGGTATCGATCGAAACAGTCGCGATGCACGTAGGCCCATTCCTGTGTTTGAATACCCATGTTACATACACGTATTGGTCGCACAATGACCATATAAGAATTCATCAAAATCAATCCTGATTTTCACGTTCAGTCACTCTTAACTACTGTGCTATTTGTGATTCTCACAAAACATTTTCAGCTGAAAATAATCTAGCAGATCAACCACGTTGCCGCAGGTCTGAAACATTCTCTTTACTACGTGTTTTGTGTGTGATCGCGCAACGCAACGTCATTGCCCCGTCACTAGCCTGCTTTGCGATTCAGGAAAAAAATTTGACCAATTCTTATAAAGTCATTGTGCGACCAATACCTACCAGTGGCGGATCTACCTTTTGGCCAAGGGACGAGCCAAATCCAAAAAGTTATTTTTATCTAGCGCTTGTTTCATTTTTGAAAAGTCATTTTTGTTTAGAATTTCGCGCCTTTTACACCAAATATTATGCAAAATGTGACAATGCGCGCAAAGCGGAGGACATTGTTGGCACTTTTTATGCGCGCGAAAGCCAAATATCATTGAAAATGGGTGTATCTCACGCGGGAAGCGCGCTATTTTTGGTCTTTTCAAGTATATCAGAGTGAAAATACTGCGATATAGTCGTTTTTTCCTTCCGAAACTGTGGCCCCCTTCAGGCGCCAAATGGACCAAGAGAGATGGCATGGCCACAGTGGCGCCCTCGATCCGCCCTTGGTATTGATACTCACAGTATGTCGAGTTTTTCGCTATTCATCGCCAACCTTGCAAGCATGTCCACATTTAGGTACAGAAGAAATTGTCATGAGTTCAAATCCCGCATTTTCGACTAACTCCAACAAATGCAACAATTTTTTGATGGTGTGCTGACCGATCACGTGTGTTTCGAGCATTAGCTGGCAGACCTAGGAATGTTTTCATAAAAAATCGTAATCTATGCATAAAGCGACGTAAAACGTTGAGTCTTAACAGAATAAAAAACATGTCTCACCGTCACTGTATTCAATCGAATGATCTTCATGATATCAGGCAACACCCGATACTCACCAGTTTCAATGTCGATTTTGAGGAATTCCACATGTTTGTGGTGATATTTGGTGGTGATGTTGGTGAAAGTCATGGCATTGTTACTGGCAGTCACATCCACCCACATTGGAATGAAATGCAATCTGGAAAGTGTGTGCAATAACGGGCAATGAGGTTTGGTTGCTTTAGCGCAACAGTGGCATCATGAGACTCCGATAAATACGGACATGAGAGGCTGGCAAGGAGACGCATGATCTCATGGATGGACGGTACATCACAACTCACTGTTTCGCCGTGCCATTGAAGAGTCGTGAAAAGTTGCCATTCGGATCAATTGAGTAGATTTCGCACCTGCAAATGCATATGGTCGGTATACAGCCGTATTTAAAAAATAAGACTCTAGAAACTCAAACCTGGGTACGATTTGATGTAGTGCCACTTCCCAACTAATGTCACCGCCGACCCCGAATGAATATGCGACACAGTCATGTAATGAACTGGCACGCCACGGTGCACACATCCATTTGCCACCGTCGACATTACGACCAACGTGCACCGCATACGGACATGTGAACGTGGCAGACTACAAATGTGGGAACGTGAAGGCGCGACGCTCGTGCCTGATGAACATGCACGCACTACAACCTCAGCTTGTAACGTTTCATAAGTCAACCATTTTGCCCCACACGCACCACGCCAGGTATCCGATCCTTTGATGCATTTGTGACAATTGTTTTCTTCACCACTGCCGACTTTGCTCGATCCATGATCCGTTCCTGTTGTCTTCTGTCTTCATCTTCTTCCTTCCCAGTTGACATCCGACTCAGCCGCCTCCAGAACAGGAACGAGGGATTATTCCCTGTTCCGGTGACTGGAGGGAAAGACGCGGTCAGATTTCGAGCGGTTTCGTCAAAGTAGTTGGCACGATCCGATCGCATCAAAGCGAGAATCGAGACGAGCAGCAACATCACGATAATTGTGTGATGTTTCAACAACGAACGGTGAAAGGGCGGCATGTCGACAAATAGATAAGTACCTTTGGCAACATCAGCAAGTTTTAACATACACACAGCATCAGTTGTTTCCCAGGGAACATTCAGGCAGCGTTACTGATTTGGGAAACTATACATAAACTTTATGGTTTGAATCTAACAGCACACCAATGGTGTGCGTCCAACCACAAGCCCATGAAACTCCCGTGAACTGAATCTCGCTTGGCCAGATAATATTCCGGTGCTTACATGCTCCCAAATATGCTTCCAAAACAAAGGAAAAGGTAGCAAATGCGCGCATCTAAAAGCGATGATGACAAAGTTCCAGTTGATTATACGTAACTACAGTCACAACTTGTTTCAGGAATAGTTTCAGGATATGCTAAGTTATTCCAAGAACGAGTTTACTCCTGTATCGAATTCGCCATACGTAAGAAAATCTGGATTTTATTGGGTCGCACCAGGGCTAGTAAGAGATTTTATCCAAAAATTTTGTGAATTGCCGAGCCAGAAAATGACGATGCTCTGCGCGATCACACACAAAGCTGAGAATATACTGTATATTTCTGAGCTGCTGCAACAACGTGGTTGCTCTGCTGTCAGATACACAGACAGCTCAATGGGAAACAGTGCGTCTGAACCTGAAAACCAGGGTCATTTTTTGATAAATTCTCATTATAGTCATTGTGCCACTAATAGGAGATTCTGAAGCTTTTTCGCTGTTTGGTCCCACTTCATCGTTTGCATGAGTGTTCATGTGCACAAAACATGATTCGATGTATTATTCAACCCAGACGCGCGTGGTGATTGATGCTTTGATACGTTCATTTCGCGATTGCTCTGTTTGTTTGTGTTGTCCGGTCAAGATTATAACTACATATCGAATCAATCCCATGCAAAATCCCATTTGGGACACGCCAAAAGTATTCTAAGTCCGAATTTATTCCTATAACGAATATTCGTATGTAATGAATTGTGACTGTTTGGCATGTGTCCCATGATGTCATACCAACACATGGGTGATATTTTTGAAACGGGAAAAGGGGGGATAAGGGGGGAAACCGGAAAAACACGAAAGCGCGAGAACAGAGCCCTAAAAGCGAACAAAACCGAAACACCCGAACAACAGAACGCAAAAACAAAAAACAAAAAAAAAAAAACCCAACCCAACCACACAAACAACAAACAACACACACCCCAAAAACCCCCCCCCCCCCCGCCCCCCCCCCCCTCCCCTCCCCCGCCCCCCCCCCCCCCACCCCCCCCCAATGACGCTCCAAAATGAGTAATGGTCTGTGCAGCGGCAAGCCCAGAATCGTATATTTTTTCCAATTCGTCTGTTTTTATCCAAGGAGATTGACTAACATGACAAAGCCACAACAACAAAGATCTGCATGCGCCTGCGCCTATGCTAGAAAGCAACAGAAGTGGAAAGAATGACACAGGAATTATGGCAGAAGGAACGACACGACAAAGTCAGAAAGTTAGATGTCTATAGTGGTTCTGAAGCAAAAGCACATGAGCAACTGCGTAATTTATCAATGGCGTGGCCAAAAGAGGATCATGGATGGCGATGAACGTCATGTATGTGTAGTTTTGTAATACATCATGTGGCTCTCACGTAGTACGTACTGTGATCAGTGGTGTCGTTGGGGGGGGGGGGGGTTACCAGTACCAAAAATATTGCTGCTTTTGCGGGCGGCATAACATGGCATGGCATAAAACATACAAGAGTTTGACAGATGAAAGTCAACAAACAACTTGCTGTGCGGTGCAGTCCATATCTAAATGAAGCCCTGTGCTTGCTGCAGGGCGTGTCGAAACACAAACCAAGCATATGAAAGAAAACAAATGTCGTGGCAAAATACTATTTCCACATGGACGTGGCAAACATGGTTACCTGTCACATTTTACGTTTCATATCGGAAGTTAGCCTTGCCCGCCACTATTGATATTTGAAAATTTTAAGGCACACACACACAACCGATCAATATTTTGACCAAAGCTGTTCACTGTTTCGAGTCAATCTGTTTTCAACGATTTCCGAGCGGCGCACTATTCTGTGTTGAAACATCATCTACACAGTCACTGTAGGGCGGAGGGGGTTCTTCAGCATCAGCAGTGTCGTTTTCGAACAACGTGTCATATGGGGGTGGAGTGTCCAGGACCAGAGCAGCCTTGGCTCGTCTTTCATAGACTCGGGTCCGGTCCAGCTCGGGGTTCGCCTCAAACAGACCTCAAAAAGAAAATAATTATGATAACGAAAATTGATAAAAATTAGGCATTGTCCACAACAAGTTTCAGCAACCATCGATAATATCCTCCCAACGTTGGATTTGCTCGGCCGGCGCACCCGCCGTCTGCAATCGTTCAACAAACGCATTGTAGTCGTTGTCCACATGATGCTGCAGGTTCTCTTGCACTCGGTCGTGAACGGCCATCGGACACGTCGATGCCGTATCCCATTCGTCGATGCTCACAATCAGCAACAACAACAGGATACGCTTGGGTGCGCACATTGCGACTCTTGAAGCGTTGTGAAAAGGAAATAAAACTGAGAAACTGGAGCTGTATTTTATTCAAGTCATCAGTTCAAAAACCAACTCTTTGTTTTCCAAAAATGTATAATTCGTGTCATTTTCGTACCGAATAAAATTACTCGAGCTGAATTTCACAGAACGTTCAATAATACCACCCGGAAATTATCATCGTGTGCCGACTTCGATGATGACCAACAAACGTTGCTTGCTGCTAATGATGGGCTTCATTGCGCTTAACCACATTGGCCAAGGTTGGTTGACCGACAGTCGTATTCACGTTCATTGGTGAACAATTGTGTTTGATTGCAGCACAACAAGAATGCGGACAACAACAATGGATACGCGTCACGAACGTCACCGATCCGTTCCGTTAGATGATATATTCACATAACTTTATTATACATATATATTCAGAAATCTCAAATCACAACCAGCTGTTGCTTCAGAGACAACCCAAATTGTGAGCTACTATCTGCCGTGGCAAGTGATCGTGCAAGTGCTTGACCTGTACACCGAGCAACCGATGATCGACTGCGCTGGCACTGTGATTGATGCGAACAGAGTGCTGACCACATTTGAATGCCTGTTAGTCACGTCAAACATTGATGATATCCGCAGTGATGTTTCCATCTGATTCATTTGTAGTGCACATTGGTGGTTGTATCACAATGAAACATTAGTGCGCAAGCATGTCCGCGTGGTCACCACAATACCGTGGGTCCAGGGTGTATCGAAGGTGTACCAGGCGAAAAAAATCATTCTGCATTTGGGTTACGGTAAAACTTACGAAGGCAATCAACAAGTCCCGTTCGATGGTCTTGCACGTTCGTTTGGCCTTTATTTGAGCTTCGTGATTTGTGCCGTTTTTTAATGTTCTTCAATGCAGTTTTCAACTTACAGCAGGTAGTTTATATTCAATATGGCCATTAATAATTCCGCAGTACTCATCGTGGCTGAACCGTTCACTTTTCACAATGGTCTGCAACCGGTGTGTCTGCCAAGTGCGCGCGTACCTCAGGAACAGTTCACAAACAACAGGTCAGTTGATAGGGCGGTCATTTAAACCAATTCATACTTGTCACAATTGGCCTTTTTTCAGGCCTTGTTAAATTTAACGTTTTTCAGCGTACGCTGCTGGCTGTCAGGTTACCAAGCCGCCGCGATGCTGGACAAAACAGATCTGATGTTTCATGAAGTCAGCATATACACCGACATATATCAATGTTTGAGAGTGCAAGACGGCATGAAAGAACAACATGCGAAAATTGATTATGCCGAAGCTCACGACTGTTACTTGCCAAAGGAGAAACAGCCCAATTGCCCGGTAAAGGTGGCGTTGTTGCAGTGTGAAACATCAACCAAATTGACAAAGTGCTCATGGCGTGAGCGTGTGAGTTTTGTGAAATTACGGTATTTTTCAGAGCATCAACAATGGCGGAGCAATATCGTGCCAGCTTTGCTCTACTCCGAACGTATGCAGTTTTGTGTTGTATGGAATGGTGAAACATCGAACTAATTGGGAGCCAAACATATGCCATACTGTTGCTCTTGACTACGAGGTTGGTCGTTTGATTTGTGCAACTACGAACAAAGACTTTGGGTGTACGCACCATAAAAATTCAGATCCACCACTACTTGGACTGGATCGAATCGCATGGCAATACAGTTGATTAAATAAAGACAGCGAAATTGAGCGAAAATGAAAAGAAAATTTATGTATTCATGGCGAAATGGATAAATGACATACTTTCACAAATATCAAAATAAAAATATGTAGTGCAGTGGTACTATAAAACACGTGCGAACACGCTCTAGGTCAGGTGAGCATAATATTCTGTGCTCAGAACGTAAATCAATATGACGTATGTTTTTCACCACTAACTGATCGATTCGTCAATTGAATAAATATGACCAACCATCATTCACCGCCATCGACAATGACGGGATTGATGGGAATCAGTAAAAATCGGCATCGGGACTAAGTCACAAGTTTCCTATGTTTGTGATCGGGACACATTAGCTGCTCGCCCGTCTGTGATAACACGCACACACGTTGGAGTTCAGAACAGGATCGGGATCCGTGGTTAGGACACGGCACGCCCGCACGTAGGCCAAGGCCAGGGTATTTTCTCAAAGCCCCGGCCTAGTCTATAGGTGCGCGCACCCTAAGACTAAGGGTGCGCGCCTAGACTACTTAGAACGGCAAAAATGAAACTGTTTGTCATGAGCAGGTGATTGTACAGTAAATTTCTAATTTCGCTGCCTCGTGCATTTTCGCAGACGCAGGGAAACTCCCGTTCGAAGTCGATGCAGGCAACAAGCTCAACACACAGTGGACAAGCCACGCAGCTGGCTCGCGTGCGTTTCGAATGTTTCAGTCACACAAGCTGTGTGTGTCGGCTGCGTGGCTTGTCAGTATGTGTTGAGCTTGTTGCCTGCCTCGACTTCGAACGGGAGTTTCCCTCCGTCTGTGAAAATGCATGAGGCAGCGAAATTTGAAATTTACTATAGCACATCGACCGCACTGTACAGTAATTTTCATGTGTCCCCTTTGTCAGTCTCTTTTGTCAGTCTCTCAATTTCTGTGACACTACAGCATAGGAAAATAAAAAGAGACTGACATTGAGCGACTGACATGAGCACGAGCCCATCTTCAACACTGTATGGCATTGCTAAGGCCGTCTTCACAATGACCCGGTTTTCCGGTTTCCCGGTTTCACGGTTGTTGTCTTCACAATGATCCGGTTTCCCGGTTTCACTTTTCCGGTTTCCCGATTTCACGGTTGCCGTCTTCACAATGACCCGGTTTCCCGGTTTGGCTTAATTATTTCGCGCCGGGAAACCGGAAAAAGTCAATTAGAACCGGTTCTAATTTTCATCCGGTTTTGATGTATCAGACGCATGCATTTGGCTCAGGATCGATCCAAAATAGAACAATTTGACTGTTTTAAGGTTCATCCGCACTTTCCTATCAGCAAATAAGAACAAGAAACTCGTGTTCATGTTTCAGAGTGTTTCGCACTGCTTTTAAGGCCTAACTATACTTCGTTCTCTCAGAGAACAAAGAACAATTTCTCGAGCGCTGCTTGGTCCACTTATATTCAACAGCCAACACACACACACACACACACACACACACACACACACACACACACACACACACACACACACACACACACACACACACACACACACACACACACACACACACACACACACACACACACACACACACACACACACACACACACACACACACACACACACACACACACACACACACACACACACACACACACACACACACACACACACACACACACACACACACACACACACACACACACACACACACACACACACACACACACACACACACACACACACACACACACACACACACACACACACACACACACACACACACACACACACACACACACACACACACACACACACACACACACACACACACACACACACACACACACACACACACACACACACACACACACACACACACACACACACACACACACACACACACACACACACACACACACACACACACACACACACACACAGAGTGCTGCACTACATTCGGTAACATTAACTCTGTTGGTTCACAAATCGATGGTTTATACATAGTTCATTTAGGGAAAAACCGTGTTTTTCAACAATTTCCGAGAAAGTGCCACGGTGAAAGCGCGCGAAATGATTTTGTGAAGAACACTGTTATCCGGTGCAAAATAGTTCGAAATGGGCGTTTTTCATGTTACAAGTGCTTTTTTAGTTTGTTTTAGACCATTGCCCGGGAAATTGTTCTCCAAAATAGGCGTTTCTGCACCATCGGTGGTCATTGAACCGGGACGTTTATGAAAGTCGATGAACGTGGAGATTTATGAAAGTGTAAATTAACATTTACGTAAATGTAACAATTTTTAACTACCATGTACAATGTGGTAATCACGTTTCAATTCAAGCATAGATTCTCATAAAACAGGAGGTTTTTGAAAATCTATGTTCACATTTATGTAAATTTAACAATTTAGAACTGCCATGTTGAATGCTGTAATTACGCCTCCAAAAATTAGGCTCATTGGACCGGGACTTTTATGAACGTGTCTGTTCACATTTACGTACATGTAAAAATTGAAAACAGTCGTGCAGAATACGAGAATTAGAATGAATAGAATAAAGCTTTGCTTAAACTGCTGAAATATCTATACTACTAAAACAGGAAGGCGTATGTCTGTGGCCCCCTCCCTCTCTTTTCACTCTCCTCTCTTTCCCTTCCCTCCCTCCTTTTTTCTTTCCTTTCCCCTTCCTTCCCTTTTCTCTTCTCTTTCCTTCTTTTTTCCAATTTTCACTCTCCTCTCTTTCCCTTCTCTCCCTCCTTTTTTCTTTCCTTTCCCCTTCCTTCCATTTTCTCTTCTCTTTCCTTCTTTTTTCCAATTCCCCTTTTCCCCCTTCTTGACCTCCCCTCCTCTTTCCCTTCCCTCCCACCTTTCTCAAGCCCATTTTCCACTCTCCCCCTCCTATTTTTAACTCCGTTTCCCCCTTCCTTCCCTTTTCTCTTCTCTTTCCTTCTTTTTTCCAATTCTCTTTCCCCCCTTCTTGACCTCCCCTCCTCTTTCCCTTCCCTCCCACCTTTCTCAAGCCCATTTTCCACTCTCCCCCTCCTATTTTTAACTCCGTTTCCCCTTTGTTATCTTCCGTTTCTTTTCCACCACGCTTCACTCTTTTCTTCCCTTTTCAACTTCTTGACCTCCCCTCCTCTTTTTTTCTTCCGTCCTTCTCAGGCCAGGCACGGCACGGGCGCGGCGCTATAGCCGGGCCGTAGGCACGGGTCCCGTCTTATGTCTGTAAGTAAGCGAGTTGCCTTTGAACCTTGCCCCAAGCAACGGGTTTTTCCAGGACCAAAACATTTTTCAAAATTTTCCCGCCTACTTAGCGATATCGATGGTGTAAAAACGCCTATTTTGGAGAACAATTTAGGGGGCAATGGTCTGAAACAAGCTAAAAAAACACTTGTAACATGAAAAACGCCCATTTCGAACTATTTAGCACCGGATAACAGTGGTTTTCACAAAATTATTTCGGGCGCTTTCACCACGACACTTTCTCGGAAATTGTTGAAAAACACGGTTGTTTTTCATAAATTCTAACCTTGGAAAGCTTTGCGGAACAATAAAATCGTATATTTTCTCTGAAAAGCGGTTTTTGCTTTTTGTGGAAAAAAGTTTTTTCCCGCCCACAGGTATGGGGGGAATTTCAGGGGGAGATAGTGAAACCCCCTCAACCCCCCGCCCCCGCCACAGCACTGCACCAGCCCCCAAAACCCGAGATTGATCCCACCCAGAGGTCGCAATCGGGCCGGGTTTGGCCGGCCCGGCCCGGCCGGAACCAATAGCCCAAAATCGTGGTGAGTGAGCCAACCTATTGCCAGTGCTCCCGCACAGTTTGTGCTGAAACTGTGTTCATAAATGTCGCAGCATTCTAAACATGAATGGAGCACAGGCATCCAGGCAACCCAGGTCTAGCCGGCTCCGAGACGGACCCTTGTCGGAAGCGTGGCAGTTCTACACACAGCAGACAACCATGCTACAGATGGGGATGATTGGAAGAGGGGCGCGGGGTGGGCCTCTCACTTATATGCACGGGGTGGGCCTTCACTTATATGCAGACTAAACAGCAGCGCCAGCCAGGCTGGCTACGTTGGAAAAGGAGCGCGGTGTGGGCCTATTTTTCCCGCGCAAAATCAAGGGACAACCTGTGATTTTCGAAATTTTTCGAAGTTTACCTTACGCTTCACGTTTTACATACTTTTCACGGGGGGGAGGCGCCAGGTGGGAAATGGTCCTTCTAATAGATGTCACAATTGTTTTCGGCGACTATGAAAACCACAGGCAATGTTTTTGTGGCAGATTTTGCAGTTCTGATTCTGTCGTCATCTACCAATTGTTGAACAGAAGTTGAACATTCATTGACGGCGGTGCCAAAAATTTTGACGTCACTAACTGATCGCAGCACGAAATCAAAACGGCTCCATGAAAGGTTACGAAGGTCATACATATATAAATAAAATAGATAAACAATAAATAAACAATATTGCAAACAAACGATTTACACTTGCGCAGCAGACTGTCAAAGTTAACCTTTCGTTTAGAAACGCGCGTCTGCTGCTTGCTCAGCGTGTAACGTTTCAAGCTTAAAGTGACTCTACAATTGATCGTTGACCGCGTTTGTTTGCAGTCATATTTTCAGAAAATGAAGACTAGGTATCAGAAACCCAGATTTAGGAAATAGATTTTTAAGTCGTTGCCTTGTGATGTTTCACGGAGCCCACACATTTTTACAGGAGGAGAAAAAATGAAAAAAGTTTGAGGCAGGCCTGTGCGAAACACAAGGTAATCCAATAGAAGATATTTTCAGCGTTTTATACTCAGACGTTTTTCTGTTAAACGAGATATAAAGCATTGTGCGAAACGCCATGTGTGATAAATAATAAACGAAACACTCCAAAAAATCAAGCCTTTTTAAAGCACCCTTTTACTCTAGCATAATTTTAAGCATCTGTGGTGAATGAAATAAGTTGTCAATTAGAAATAAAAATCGTCTAATTATCCAGTATTCAGGATGTGCTTTTCGTTTTTCAAAACCCTACACAGCTCACACAATGTTTACCACAACATGCGCAAGGCAGCCATTCAGACCACGCACAGCGCACACACAACGACAACACACAGCCGGCCGGGGATAATGTTTCAGCTTTGTGTGTGTGCGCTGTGGAAATGGGTGCCTTGCCCATGTTATGGTAAACATTGTGTGAGCTGTGTAGGGTTTTGAAAAACGAAAAGCACATCCTGAATACTAGATAATTAGACGATTTTTATTTCTAATTGACAACTTATTTCATTCACCACAGATGCTTAAAATTATGCTAGAGTAAAAGGGTGCTTTAAAAAGGCTTGATTTTTTGGAGTGTTTCGTTTATTATTTATCACACTTGGCGTTTCGCACAATGCTTTATATCTCGTTTAACAGAAAAACGTCTGAGTATAAAACGCTGAAAATATCTTCTATTGGATTACCTTATGTTTCGCACAGGCCTGCCTCAAACTTTTTTCATTTTTTCTCCTCCTGTAAAAATGTGTGGGCTCCGTGAAACATCACAGAGCAACGACTTGAAAATCTATTTCCTAAATCTGGGTTTCTGTTACCTAGTCTTCATTTTCTGAAAAAATGACTGCACACAAACGCGGTCAACGATCAATTGTAGAGTCACTTTAAGCCGAGCTTACACTGAACTTGCTCCGCTTTCCTGAGCTTTCCACCGACCTTGACACCCAACTGACCTTTACACCGTTTCAAAAATATCACCCTATGCCTATCAGCTGTGCAAATATACACGCGCACGTAAACACAATTGCCAAGGTGTGATTCAATGATGGCATGAACAACTGTTACACCGTATCAAAAGCTTTAGGTTTTTTAACTTCCGGAGTCGATAGTTACCACCCGCACTCGCCACGGTGACCCGATTCAAACTGGACACCTTCTGCGGTGTCGCTTGCGCTGGCTTGTTTTATTGTGGGAACATTCAGCACTTGCATTGGACTAAGAGAGCTACTGGGTGACCCCAACTATACAGTGCAGAAGTATACGTAGTATTACGTAAGGTATGGGAGAAGTATATACGTTACGGTGAGTAGGTATATAGTCCATCCATTAGCTCATGACACTTTTTTTGTCAACTGGAAAGCTTGACAGGATCCAGTGCTGTTCCGGTTGGCTTACGAAAAAGAAAAGAAAGAGAAATCGGTTTTTATTTTATTTTTGTGCGCCGTTTTCTCCGACATTACCTTGCGGAGGAACAATTTTCACAACGGAACCTGAACTTCCCAAGCAAAAGTGCCATGAGCTGATGAATGGACTATACAGATCTCCGAGCAAGTTTTGGGGTAGGGTGCCGCGAAAACCGAGTGCCCCGCGGGGCACGCGGATGGTGCGGGTGACCTTTGTATAACACACAGGCATATGCGCTCCGCACCGTCCGCGGGTCCCCCGCATCCACCCGCAGTACCCGCGGTGCGCCCTTACAGGCAATGCCAAGCGACAAGACAGGCGGTCAATGCTGCCGAATTGCTCGTGAGAGGAACCATGTTGCGGTAGTGCTTACGAAGCCTTCTCGTGCCCAAAGGAATGACTACATAGTACCTACGGACTTTTTGTAAAAAAACGCAGTAGTAGAGGAGAACGGTCTTGCACTTGTTGAGCGACGTTCGGCACCATACATGGTAACTCTTGAACCCACGAACCGGTGAAAAACGCTGATGTTGAGATCATGTGTGCGTATTAACCCGACATGGATGCTTTGCTGTGGAAGTAAAGCAGCCAACGGAATTTTTAGTGCATATGTAATACCGCACAACCATATGGTGACATGCGCTGCAGCGCGTGAGCTGACCTACTGTACGTATGTAGCAGGACTTATATGGTATACCTGTCCGACATTTTGTTGCAAGTCAGCACACGCGTGAAGCCATAAAAGATTCACGAGCATAACCCAACTGTAGGGCCACACAATGTTGGCAAATTTCGATGGTGCCTCATTGTACATAAGCAATCGCGCATACATATGTCAGCTCAACAGTTGCAGTGATCATGAAGTCATATGCACCGCGTTTGCCATGGCTCGCACTTGGCATGATGGTGGGCATCTATCTGGTCATGTACAACAACGTGCAGACGGGACAACAAGCCGCTCTGTTGAAACATCAGGAGTCCGATCTCAGATACATTCGACAGAAGCTGGGTGCAAGATCGGTGAAGAAGGAAGGAGGGTTGGAGATTTTGAGGGTCAGTTCTTCAGGTGGATTAAATTTGGTGAACTGAACACAATGGGACCCCCTGTTCTGAATGCCACCAATGGGCATGATAACAAGAATAATCGTTGGTCTACAATTGTGGGAGCTAAGCCAGATGCAATGTACCCAATGTACTGGTCTACCATGTTCAGCCTCCCGACCCCTCCGAGCAGCTCAACGGTTCCACCTGCGTTTGGCCAGTGCTCACCCCCAATCATTTATCAATGGAGCCGTGGTCGAATCAGCCCAGCAAAATCAACTGTCCCCCATTCAAATACCCCAACTGGTTTTCATTGCGTGACGGTGTGCTTCGGGCCACACGCCAGTTTGTGGTGGATGACCACAATTGTTCGTATAGATCCATCGGGGGCACTATCTGGCCGCGACCAACACAGTAAGTGGAATTGTTGTTTCGTTTCATTTGTTTTTGCACCTCCAGTGCCAGGTCAATGCAAACGCCTGAAGGCTACGTGGCAAATCCTGTTAAACAATAAAAGCTATGCATCACAGTTTCACGATGATAATGAAACATCAGGACTGTTCAACAACATGAATACGTATTATAGATGTCCAAGAATAGAATTTGATAATGTAGTGATAATAAGTCCAGGAATGTGACATATCATTGTAGACTCGCATCGTGCGTTGAGTTGTGCACTTGGATGTCAGCATAGGGTGATATTTTCGAAACGGTGTAAAGGTCAGTTCGGTGTCAAGGTCGGTGGAAAGCTCGGTCGTCAGCTCAGTGTGATAGACCTCGGTGTAAACTTGAAACATTCCACGTTAATAACAGGCAATGTTTAACGTTTACACCGAGCTACTCCGACCGAGCTTTCGACCGAACTTTACGCCGACCTCTACGCCCAACTGATCTTTAGGCGGCCTTCACAATGCATGCGGGTTGCGGGTTGCGGGTTGCGGGCCGAGGTAATGCGGGCCCGCAAAAATTGAACCCGCACTAGGTTTCACAATGCAATATGCGGATTGCGGGCCAAGTCTAATAACAGCAAACCCGCAACCCGCACCACCCCCACGGCAACCCTGTTTGAAACCAAAAAATGCGGGTTGCGGGCGAAGAGCAGTTTAGGAAACATGACACAAAGAATAACATTCATGAGCTCTTCTTTGTCAATACTGATTTCGAAAAACTTGGTCAGGTACTGGTCGCACAAAAAGTTTACAAGAATTGGTCAAATTTTTTTCCTGAATCGTGAAGCAGGATAGTGACGGGGCAGGGGGCAGTGACGTTGCGTTGCGCGATCCCACACAACACAAGGCATGCAGTTTACAAAATGTTTCAGACCCACAGTAATTAGGTGCCCCTCTGGTATATTTTCACAATGGGATTGCTGATTCTCGTTGTTTTCAGTTGTTTGGAAAGTTGAGCATGAAAGTTTCTGAAGAAAGCTGCACAAATTTTGCATGCAAATTGCTTGCGCAAATAAAGATAAGCATGTTGTGCTTGACACACTGTTCTTGGAATTCTGCAACATCGAAAACATATAGAGAGTCGAAAACCTGTGCTCCCTGAGCAATGGGTCAACAAAAATCAACCATCCGAGCATGCGCTGAGGACCCAAACCCGCAAAAAAATAGGATCAGTTCTAAACGAGAAAATGCGGGGTGCGGGGCGGTTCCCCCCCCCCCCCGCCCCCCCCCCCCCGCTATACGAGGCGCACCCCCCGCGGGGGGGGCGCGGGGCGCGCCCCCCCCCCCCCCCCCCCCCCCCCCCCCCCCCCCCCCCTCTCCTCCCCCCCCCACACCCGCGGGGCCCGGCCCCCCCCCCCCCCCCCCCGCCCCCCGGCGCTTTACACCGTTTCGAAAATTCCACCCATAGTCAAATCCTTTGAGTGGTTTGAATGGTCAAGTCCTTGATGCTTGAATGGTTTGAGTGATCAAATCCCCGTTGCTTGAATGGTTTGAACGACTCGCGCACAACTAAATGTCGATGCCTGAGATAACGTTGTTGTTGAGTGATGATACATAGGTCATTTAGAACTTGGTCGAACAGCTCCTTCGAAAGGATTTTTTGCTTGAATTTGGAATACGGCAGGTCAATCACGGATTGTGGTAGCGCGTTGAACATCAGTGCTGAGCAACACATGGCGCTTTGCTGGTATCGCGTCGTATTTGGCTTGTGCAATTTGATCGATCTCGTGTGATTGGTTCGCGAGCTGGTTCGAGTCTCGCATTCACTCCAAAGACTGAAGCGGTCACGTAGCCTGAACCTAATACTGTCTTTTTGACCTTGGCAGATACTTTACGGCAATGGAGGTTGTAATTTAGATATTCGTCGACCATTATGCCCAAGTATTGGTATGAATTCACTTGTTCAATGTTTGCTCCATCTATAACAATGTTCACAGTGGGCCTGGTTGAGTGTATGCGACGAAACACAACAAGTTTTATTTTCTTTTGATTTACTTTCAGCAGCTTTCGTTCAAAGAATGCTGTGATTTCCTCAATATCCGTTTGTAAGTGACCAATGCGCTTATCAGTAGTGGCTGGGTGAATGACCACAAGATCATCGGCGAATTTTTTCATTTTGGTGCACGGACTAAGCTTCAGCTTGAAGATGCTGTTCACGTAAACAATGAGTAGTAATGGTCCAAGTACACTTCTCTGCGGTACTCCACTTACAATGTTGATCTACGGCTGGATAACCTTGTAAATATGCTTTTCGAAACATTTTTTCAGTGATATTTAACAGACTTATCAGCCCATGGTCATTAAAATGTTGAGGCCGTGGCACTTTAGAAATGAGAACTGTGATTGACTGTTTAACTTCATCAGGTACAATGCACTCTTTCTGGCATCGTCTAGTTAAACAGCACAGTGCAGGAGCCAGAGTGTCTTCCTGCAATGCCTGGAATCGGCTTGCAGTGCTCTTCGCGTTGACACGAACATGTGTGCGTTTTGTTCAGCATCAACGATGGTGGCAGCAGTTGTGGTTGACGCTATTTGTTTATCAGGAACAGAGAATTGACCCTGTGTCTGTTGCCAACAACTGCCGCCTGAACGAAAGTCTGACCGACCTTTTAGTTCTTTCGCTTTTGACATCGTTTGATCGGTTTGAGTTGGCCATCAAATTGCGAATTGTGACCATGCTTTGATGCAGGGTTGCGTGTTTGCATGACTTGACATAGAGTGAGGATGCATGTGCGATGTTGGAATGTCAGAGAATGTTGGTTATGTTTCAATCATAGGGCATGTTAAATAGCATGGTATCAGGTTTGTGCAATAAATTAGTGGGTTCACGAATAACATGTTCAAAATTTGGTACGGAGGTGAGCAAAAGGTCAGGGGCGCGAAACGCTGATGGACTCTCATTTCGAACAACTAATGTGGACACGAAGGTACTGAGTGGCACACAAATACACACCAGTATCAAACATACAATTAGGGCGCGCACAACACTGCTGCTGTGCACAGAAAGCAAGTGACACTGCAGAATGAGAATGTGATTGTTACTGCCTCACTCCAAGTTTATCAAATGTCACACACTGCTAAATTTACATGTATCAAATTCCAGCACTGATGTTGTGATGGACCATTGCAGAAGTTCACAATGTTAGCCCCCGTATGGACTAGGAAAAATGCTTTTGACTGTATCGGCAGAGAGCTAAACTCCAAAATTTTTTCACTACCGGATGTCTCATGATCTCGTTGCCAATGGGCATGATAACAGGGGCAACTCTCCCAACCCTAATCACGTAAAGGACTATCACTGCTCTGAGACTCCGGAGCGTATTCCGATCTTTCAGAATCAAATACGGCGATGACATTCCGATCACTTCGATTGCAACAGAAATCGATGAGAAAATCTTCGAAGTGCACTGCTTCAAAATGAACGAGTCGAAACCGACGCCATTCCAGAACGAAATTTTCCGACGAGAATTCGCTCAGATCCTGCCCAGCCACGTCATCCATGTCGACAACAGCAGCGAGTACAAACTGAGCATTGACATTATGGTGCTAGATAGCGTGTCGATCAATCAGGTGAAACGTCAGGTAAGTGGGGAACAGTATTTTGATTAAAGGGACCTAATCGACTTTTTGTTGACCACAGATTCCGAACTTCTACAACTATTTGAATGGTGAAACACGAAATTGGGTGGTTTATGAACAAGCCGGTAAAGTTGCCGACAACACTTTGGGAAACATGATTGCTGTACTGAGGTACTGTATCAGTTTTGGAAAATCGACACCTATAATATAATATTGCAGAATTCCCAGAACCTGATTGATCTTTTTAAAATAATTAACAGCGGTCAATTAATGGTCGAGCCGAAGCAAGAAAAGATGGACAATTGGCCAGGTGACTTCAACCTGACAAAAGGCGGCAGATCGGTGCGGATGGACAGAGATGTGAAATTCTTGTGGAATTATTACAAATGTTGGTTGTTGGTACAAAATACCTGGAGTGGCAACTTATAAGTGGGGTTGTTGTGACCCTGCTTATAAATATCTTTTCAATAAAGCAGTGTGTTTTTCAGCGCGCAACTGCACAACAATGTTCAACGTTGACCCGGTGCTGAAATCGTTTGGATTCGGTTTCTACCCATATTACATTCGCCCGTTCCAACAGCCGCCCACCGATTTCTATCTGCGTCCTTTCTACTTCTATTTGATACAGCATATGAAAAACGTCGAATATCGCAAACACAATCTGTGTCGAAACGGCGCTCCCGACTATGAGCACGTTTTCGGTGACGTTTTGTTCAATGGAAAATACTTTTTATTGAAATGAAAATTTTTCGAGAGTTCAGGCATTTTACGGCAGTGGATGCGACGTACAGCCAACAAATGCCATTTCTCCTCCACGCAAGCACTTCATTATTACACGCATGACAGACCACAAGCACTCAATCATCTGGAGAGGCCGTTGCTCAATATATTCAAGTCGAAAGGTGACCCCCATAATGAAAAACGAATAACATTGTTGAATTACAAGAATTGGTGATTCCAGCGATACAAGACCATCTGAATCACACCGTATTCGTGCTGATGGGCGATCACGGTCATCGCCTCAGTATGATGAAGTTCCAGGAATTGGGCAAAATCGAAGAACGACAATCATTTTTCGCATTTCGATTCCCGGATTGGTTTGCCGATCGTTACCCGGACGAGTGGACCCAAATTCAGGTTGGTAGTACGGTAAACACTTACCCCAAAACTGCAACACCGTCTGATAGATAAATAGACTAGAAAATGGTTGTCAAGGTCGGCACTGCTATCATGCCCATTGGCTCGACTGTTGAACTGCAAACAAAGCGAAGTGCAATGATGTTCGCAGGCAAATCGTCACACGCCGATTGCGCATTTCGACGTACATGAAACATTACGTGACATAGCCAACCTGTCAACATCTGATGTTCCACTGCCGCGTGCAATAAAATCGCGAGGTGCCAGTCTACTGCGACCATTGCCCGTCCGACGCAACTGCACCGACATGACTATACCCGTCCAGTACTGTATGTGCCTGCAACCAACGTCACGTGACCACAAAGTGACCAACCGACCGATCACTGTCACGCGACTGCAAGTGTGTAGATTCAGAATATTGGTAGCGCGCGAACAAGCCAGTTTTATGTGCACAATTCTTTGTGGCGAGACTGTCGTGAAACGATCATTCTATGGGCCCATCCCCATTCAGGTTCTAATCGGCGAATGGCTGCACTGTACGAGTGTCGAGAACATACGAATCATCGATTTCCAGTACTTGACTACCAATGAGTATGTGCGCCACTCAGTACGACACTTCGACGAAGACAATCTGAAAAAGTTGGCTCAACCCGCACCACGAGTACTTGCTTTCTACAGAGCACTGGTGCAGCTCGGGGAAGAAACTAGGCTGAGACTACAAATACAGCACTTCAAAGCCAAATTTGAAACGTTTGATGTTACTTGTGCTGAACAGCTGACAGAATTAAAAATAGCTGATCTATGTGGCTATAAACATAATGCCACGCGCATTATAAAGGCTGTGAACAACAAGTGTTGAATCTTTATTGTGTTTGTGGTTTCAGTTTTCTGAAAACCTGTTATGTGTCATTTAAAATATATATGTGCCATTTCATGTGCCATTGCCGCTTCGATTCGACCCCTTTGCTTAAATTTTTGAGAGTGATATGTCGTTAGAAATATCTGTTACTGTATTCTGCATGAAAATCACTTTGATGAAGTGCTCTTAAACTTGACTACACTTCATTCCACACTTAAAATAAATGGCACAACGATAAAAAGCAACAAAAACTGAAATCACTTGTGAAAGCAGATTGCATCAAAAATGATTTCTGCACAACAAAAAACAAAAATTGACACGTAAGATACAAACCCGGTATCAGAATGTAATGATATAAAAAGTGAACACATAACAACCCCAGGGTGCAGCAATGAATACATGACAATGAAATATAAAACATTGATTTGTGAACAAACGGGAGTTAATGTTACAAAATATAGTGCAGCACTCAGAAACACAGGCCGTACCGTGAAAAAACTTCAGCAAATAAATGCAGCCCCAAAGCCATTTTCAGTGTTTTCTTGTTTTTCAGTCCCACTGGTCGGGGGACCCGTGCCTACGGCCCGGCTACAGCGCCGCGCCCGTGCCGTGCCACACCCCCCCCCCCCGAAGACCCGTTAGCATACCCAAAGCTGCCCGTGAAAATTGACCCGTCCGCACCTCCGAGGGAGGGGCCACACACAGACATACGTATTCCTGTTTTAGTAGTATAGATAAGTCAAGTATAATTAGGGGATAACACCGGGTGCGAAACATACAACAACAATGCGCGCGAGGCGCGCCAGATTTTTTGATTTTGATACACACATAAAGGCAAACTACACCAACACGAGCCCGATTTCGAAGGTGGTGTGTATTCAAAACGAATAGAAAATCATCATGCTCCACTTTCTATTCTTCAACGTGTAACATTTCCCAAATCAGCAGCCACGCATGAATGTTTCACTATTCTGCCAGCTGCGAAATCGGGCTCGTGTTGGCGTAGTTTGCCTGTTTGCCTTTACGTCTTCCTGTTTTAGTAGTATAGATTTTACAGTTCTGATTCTGTCATCATCTACCAACGCAATTGCCGCCGCGTCAAAATCGAGCATTCAACATCAGTAATATGGGCAAAAAAGACGACCAAGCCGCCAAGAAGTCAAAATTGAATAAAAGTTCTGGACAAAAAGCATCAACAGGTACATACAACAGCTTTAATTAGGCAGCCAGCCTCAAAACTGGATTGTTTGTCAGTAGATTGCAAGGTCACGCATGTGTTAGCTAACAAACAGTTGCAGTGATCATGAAGTCATTTGCACTACGTTTGCCATGGCTCGCACTTGGCATGATGGTGGGCATCTATCTGATCATCTACAACAACGTTCAGACGGGACAACAAGCCGCTCTGTTGAAACATCAGGAGTCCGATCTCAGATACATTCGACAGAAGCTGGGTGCAAGATCGGTGAAGAAGGAAAGAGGGCCTGAGATTCTGAGGGTCAGTTCTTCAGGTGGATTAAATTTGGTGAACTGAACACAATGGAATCCCCTGTTCTGAATGCCACCAATGGGCATGATAACAAGAGTAATCGTTGGTCTGCAATTGTGGGAGCTAAGCCAGATGCAATGTACCCAATGTACTGGTCTACCACGTTCAGCCTCCCGACCCCTCCGAGCAGCTCAACGGTTCCACCTGCGTTTGGCCAGTGCTCACCCCCAATCATTTATCAATGGAGCCGTGGTCGAATCAGCCCAACAAAATCAACTGTCCCCCATTCAAATACCCCAACTGGTTTTCATTGCGTGACGGTGTGCTTCGGGCCACACGCCAGTTTGTGGTGGATGACCACAATTGTTCGTATAGATCCATCGGGGGCACTATCTGGCCGCGACCAACACAGTTAGTGGAATTGTTGCGATGGAACGTGGCTAAAATTCACAATGTTAGCCCCCGTATGTACCAGGAATAATGTGTTTGACTGTATAGGCAAAGAACTAAAACTCCAAAATTTTTATACCACCGGATGTCTCGATAAGCTCGTTGCCAATGGGCATGATAACAGGGGCAACTCTCCAAACCCTAATCACGTAAAGGACTATCACTGCTCTGAGACTCCAGAGCGTATTCCGATCTTTCAGAATCAAATACGGCGATGACATTCCGATCACTTCGATTGCAACAGAAATCGATGAGAAAATCTTCGAAGTGCACTGCTTCGAAATGAACGAGTCGCAACCGACGCCATTCCACAACGAAATTTTCCGACGAGAATTCGCTCAGATCCTGCCCAGCCACGTCATCCATGTCGACAACAGCAGCGAGTACAAACTGAGCATTGACATTATGGTGCTAGATAGCGTGTCGATCAATCAGGTGAAACGTCAGGTAAGTGGGGTACAGTATTTTGATTAAAGGGACATAATCGACTTGTTGTTGATCACAGATTCCGAACTTTTACAACTATTTGATTGGTGAAACACGAAATTGGGTGGTTTATGAACAAGCCGGTAAAGTTGCCGACAACACATTTGGAAACATGATGGCTGTACTGAGGTATCCATAAGTTTTGAAAAATCGACATCTATAATAATAGTACTGCAGAATTTGAAGAACCTGATTGATTTTTTTAATTAACTAACAGCGGTCAATTAATGGTCGAGCCGCAGCAAGAAAAGATGGACAATTGGCCAGGAGACTTCAATCTGACAAAAGGCGACAAATCGGTGTGGATGGATAGAGATGTGAAATTCTTGTGGAATTATTACAAATGTTGGTTGTTGGTACAAAATACCTGGAGTGGCAACTTATAAGCGGGGTTGTTGTGACCGTGGTTATAAATATCTTTTCAATAAAGCAGTGTGTTTTTCAGCGCGCAACTGCACAACAATGTTCAACGTTGACCCGGTGCTGAAATCGTTTGGATTCGGTTTCTACCCATATTACATTCGCCCGTTCCAACAGCCGCCCACCGATTTCTATCTGCGTCCTTTCTACTTCTATTTGATACAGCATATGAAAAACGTCGAATATCGCAAACACAATCTGTGTCGAAACGGCGCTCCCGACTATGAGCACGTTTTCGGTGACGTTTTGTTCAATGGAAAATACTTTTTATTGAAATGTAAATTTTTCGAGAGTTCAGGCATTTTACGGCAGTGGATGCGACGTACAGCCAACAAATGCCATTTCTCCTCCACGCAAGCACTTCATTATTACACGCATGACAGACCACAAGCACTCAATCATCTGGAGAGGCCGTTGCTCAATATATTCAAGTCGAAAGGTGACCCCATAATGAAAAACGAATAGCATTGTTGAATTGCAAGAATTGGTGATTCCAGCGATACAAGACCATCTGAATCACACCGTATTCGTGCTGATGGGCGATCACGGTCATCGCCTCAGTATGATGAAGTTCCAGGAATTGGGCAAAATCGAAGAACGACAATCATTTTTCGCATTTCGATTCCCGGATTGGTTTGCCGATCGTTACCCGGACGAGTGGACCCAAATTCAGGTTGGTAGTACGGTAAACACTTACCCCAAAGCTGCAACACCGTGTGATTGATAAATAGACGAGAAATTGGTTGTCAAGGTCGGCACTGTTATCATGCCCATTGACTCGACTGTTGAACTGCAAACAAAGCGAAGTGCAATGATGTTCGCAGGCAAATCGTCACACGCCGATTGCGCATTTCGACGTACATGAAACATTACGTGACATAGCCAACCTGTCAACATCTGATATTCCACTGCCGCGTGAAATAAAATCGCGAGGTGCCAGTCTACTGCGACCAGTGCCCGTCCGACGCAACTGCACCGACATGACTATACCCGTCCAGTACTGTATGTGCCTGCAACCAACGTCACCTGACCAACCGACCGAAGTGACCAACCGACCGAGCACTGTCACGCGACTGCAAGTGTGTAGATTCAGAATATTGGTAACGCGCGAACAAGCCAGTTTTATGTGCACAATTCTTTGTGGCGAGAATGTCGTGAAACGATCATTCTATGGGCCCATCCCCATTCAGGTTCTAATCGGCGAGTGGCTGCACTGTACGAGTGTCGAGAACATACGAATCATCGATTTCCAGTACTTGACTATCAATGAGTATGTGCGCCACTCAGTACGACACTTCGACGAAGACAATCTGAAAAAGTTGGCTCAACCCGCACCACGAGTACTTGCTTTCTACAGAGCACTGGTGCAGCTCGGGGAAGAAACTAGGCTGAGACTACAAATACAGCACTTCAAAGCCAAATTTGAAACGTTTGATGTTACTTGTGCTGAACAGCTGACAGAATTAAAAATAGCTGATCTATGTGGCTATAAACATAATGCCACGCGCATTATAAAGGCTGTGAACAACAAGTGTTGAATCTTTATTGTGTTTGTGGTTTCAGTTTTCTGAAAACCTGTTATGTGTCATTTAAAATATATATGTGCCATTTCATGTGCCATTGCCGCTTCGATTCGACCCCTTTGCTTAAATTTTTGAGAGTGATATGTCGTTAGAAATATCTGTTACTGTATTCTGCATGAAAATCACTTTGATGAAGTGCTCTTAAACTTGACTACACTTCATTCCACACTAAAAATAAATAGTACAACAATAAAAAACAACAAAAACTGATCAAAAAGGCACAGACCCATACGAAGTAACATAACGAGCAAACATCGTAATAATCACTTGTGAATGCAGATTGCATCAAAAAGGATTTCTGCACAACAAAAGAAACAAAACGGACACGTAAGATACAAACACGGTATCGGAACGGAATGATAGAAAAAGTGAACACATAACTAGCCCAGATTGAAGCATGACATGACAATGAAATATAAACCATCGATTTGTGAACCAGTTTGATGTTTTGATCCATGCCTAATATTCGTACATCATCAGAGAATGCAGCACGACCATCGGGTTTTGCATTGCAGGCCATGACGAACATGAGAACACACCACATTTTACGTGAACCCAACAATCGCTTGATGCATTATAAATCAACTCGTTACCGTCTAATCTGTCTCAGAGGCATCAGCCTTCTCAACAGCGAATGGCTCCACCTCGACCACCTGGCAATCAGCGATCTTCACCTCCTTCTCCGGTCGGTCATTCGCGCCTTTCTTTGTGCCCTCAACCTTGCGAACAACGGACTGAAATCAAGCGAATCGGTACATGGCTGAAACAACGACATAAGTTGTTGGCAGAGTGCTGTTGTGTTCGACGGACCGCATTCAACCCAGGACCAGCATGTAAGAACAGCAATTGTGCAATCCACATGAAATCAACGAGCACACGGTACTTCTACGACGATAGACGGGTACGGTAACTCGGCAGGTGCAAACTCTGATCAATCGACTGTCACCTATCTAAGTTGTTCTGCGTGACCACATGCATAAATTATCTGCCACTCACCATTCCAGCGACCACCTTTCCGAACACCACATGTTTGCCGTCCAACCAGGGTGTCTTTTTGACTGTGATGAAAAACTGACTGCCATTCGTGTCCTTGCCCGCATTCGCCATCGACAACCAGCCAGCGCCGTAATGTTTCAGTTTGAAATTCTCGTCCGCAAACTTCTCGCCGTAGATACTACGACCTGTTAGCGACATTGAACCGCTGTCGTTTGGAAGCAATTGGCCATCGCGTGCATTAGCACTGGCGATGACCTGGTGTAGTATACCGCCGGTACGTGACAACACTAACACCTTGCACAACTTTCAGTGCATCACGAAATAAAAAAACATGATTCTGGACACACGATGGTTGATTGAAAACACACCACAGTGGCAAGTTCCCACTGACCTCCAGTACCATCGCCTTTTGTGAAGTCACCGCCTTGGATCATAAAGTCTTTGATTACACGATGGAAGATGCTGCCTTTGTAGCCCTCCTGAAACAGCAATGAATGAGACACGATTGAGATGCGAAAAACGCTGACGCCAAGTGCATACAATTTGAACGTTTGCTCACAGAACAAGGCATCCGAAACTGACGCAAATACAGCTATTTTGTACTTGCATCTGCATGCAATAAAAAATTATGACAACGTAGACCATAAGAACAATAATAAAACAAATTGGTCCAAATAAAACACAACGAGCATCGAGTCAAAAACAAATCAACCTTTTCAGGTTTATTGCACAATTCCACAAAGTTCTTCACCGTTTTCGGCACGGTCTTGCCGAACAGCCCGATCTCGATTTTGCCGATATTCTCATCCCCAATTGTGATATCGAACACAACCTGATTACAGAATACTATAGCTTATATTCAGTAAAAGAATCCGAAAAAGTTGCCGAAGCGATACCTTTTCGGTGACTTTCGGTCCCTTCGGCTTCTCATTCTTGTCAATTGTGGCGGTCGCGAACGGCACCAGCACCGTAAACACCACATACGCCCACCTGGCCATAATTCTGCTGAACTTTCCTTGTGAAACAATCCTAAATGACAAAAAGATTTCAACATAGCCACGACACGAGTTTTCAAATTTTGTGACGTGTCCATGTTGTTGCCGCGCAACAAACAACGCGTGTGCTTTGCACATCAGGCACAAAGTGTACATACAACGAGAACAAAGTGTGTTTGGAAATAATAATAACAGTCAAATGAATAGGGCAGCGCAGTGGCTGTGGGCATATAGCGCACGTGACGTGGGTATCAACCACCACAATAGAGTTACTATAAATAATGCAAAAAAGCAGGACCGATGTGACCCTTCTCTTTTCAAAATAACATATTGAAGGTGTTATCAATACGCCGAAAAAATCTTTGCACTACTGAGCACGGGGTGTCACAGAAAGTAAGGAACAAGAAATCAAAAGCATAGTCCAGAAAATTTATAAAAGTAGAGCGTATATCAGAAACCAGGCAGGTACTTCGTAGCGTAGACAAAACATGCAATCGAAAGGACATAGCTCGCAGCATATCACAATCTTGTGCAACGATAAAGGCTGAAAGCGTACACATAAGCAACACGTCGTCCTTAGGCACCCTACAAATAGATCGTTGTTTGGGGACTAGTTTCATAATTGAACTACCAAGCAAGCAACGGTATATAACAGAATCTAAAATTGCACAAAAAGTGCACATAAATTCAAAGAGAAACAAATCATTCAACAAACAATCATGTCATCAAATATAGAATCTGAGAAAATTTGGAGAATCCTTACAGGCAATCAATGTGCCTGATTTAGCAAAGCGTGTATGTCATGCACCGTTTTTGGACACGAATGGCTGAGCACCTCGCATCCAGTGTCCGTTATCAAAACATCATCTTCAATGCGAATGCCGATGCCGCGATATTCGGCCGGAGCGTCTTGGTCATCGTGCGGGATATAGATTCCTGTCGCGTCAATCATAAATTCAAATCGATCTTCAATATCATGACCACGCAAAACAATCAGATGTCTTCAGGTAACTGCGCAGACACACTCAGTTGTTTCTTAATCTTGTGCACAATTCAGACAGCACATAAAAAACTGCCCCATAGCTGACAAACCACAACATTTCTGTCAACGAGAAAAAACTAATGCGACGTCCCACCAACAATGTCAAATGAAGAAATAACGTTTGACCGATTGGCAAAAGCTCATACTGTAACGCAGTCGCCATGCCAGAAAAGCTTATTACATGCACTACCCCCACCCCAACCTGGTTCCACAGTGATGACCACTCCCTGGCCCAGTTCCCTGGTGCGTGCCACCGTGTCTGTGTCATGCACGTCCATGCCGAGGTAGTGACTCACGTGATGCGGACAGTATTTGTGGATGATCTGTGCAATTAGGTGAGTTTCAGACTTATTTTTGCAAAATGAGCTTCAAAAGACAAGAAATACAGGCAAACTTATTTGCCGAGTCACCTGATTGACTTTGTCGACATTGCGCAGGTCGGCATCGGTGATGATGCCCAGCTGGACGAACTGTGCAGCCAACAGCTCCAACTGTCTGGTCAACAGGCCATTGAGCGTCATCGGACGTTCTTCTGAGAACGAAAGCAACTCATTCAAGGTCATAAAACCAAAATAATCAATAAATTGCAACTGACCATTAACAACCATCAACAGCTCAGTGTGCACATCCAACAACATTTCATACAACGTCAACGCCGCACCAGAATACCGCCCATTGGCCGGCCAAGTGCGTGTGATGTCGGACACGTAGCCGAAATGGTCGACACCCGCATCCATCAAGATCAAATCGTCAGATTGGATGGTCTGAAAAATTGGACGGAATTTAGACAGCGTGACTTGAAACTTGATCAACGATCGTCAGAGTGAACACCTGATCAGCATTCATGTAATGTATGATGTTGGCACGATGTGCACTGGCCACCACAGGTGGATACGCGAGTTGCGTGGCACCGCGATGACGTGCCTCCAGCTCCATTCGACCGACCAGTTCGCGTTCGTTCATGCCTGCAAGAGTTATTGGTCGACTTTATTGATGAAATAAACAATAATGAGAAAAATGACCAATTTTTGCGAACCTGGTCGACTGGTTTGCATGACCCTGGCCAGCGATGCAGCGCCCATTTTGACTGTGCGACGAATCAACTGCTGCTCAGCCGGCGATTTGATCCAGCGCAGCTCGTGAATAAACCTGCGCACACAACAGGTTGAATAAATGTTACCTCCAAATAATCATCAACAAACAACGACAAACTTTTTCGGAGTAGAATTGCACAAAATAACATCATTATCTTGTGTGGCGTGTCTCAAATACAAATGTTCGGTGTGGCTTCGTAACGAGGCCATATCAACGCAAACGAATCGAGGTCCGGCGGTGCTCTCAAAAAATTATTTATTATTCGCTCTCCGTCATTTATATTCATGGAAGCCAATTACCACCTTGACAAACTCCTCACAGAACGCGCGCACTCGATCCCTGGTCTGCGTCTGGTCAATGCCGGTCAATTGGCTTGATCCCTGAGTTCCCGGTCTCGGTCCGTCCCACAGCTCCCTGTGTGGGTCGTGTGGCGCGACGAACAGCGTCGATTGCGGTGTGGATTCACCAGCAGTTCGATGTACGACTAAACACGAGTCCGGCTCATTGAAACCGGTCAGATAGAGAAAATTTGAGTCCTGTCTGAAGCGATAGGGCACGTCCGGTGCAGCGTACTGTACGTGTGCGGCCGGCACGATGATCAGTAGGGACATGGTATCCGGGTCCAGACTCGAACCGCCGGGCGCGTCACGCACCGACTTGAGCACGCACTCGAACAGACGTTCACGTCGTCGTGCGAATTCGGATGTGTGAATGCCTGGCACCGTGGAAGGATTACATTCGGAAGTGAAATTCACATTTATCCTCAGAAGTTGTTCGCAAGTTCTTATTGAATTACAGGCAGTATAAATATTAAATATCCCAAACCTGAAACACACTAAAACTGACCAGGCATCAACTCTCCCTCTGCCAGCACGTCAGCGTGTGTGCCGTGTGATGGTTGGCCCATATAAGGAGGAGACACTGTTGGTAGTCTTGACACAATAGGTGGTTTTGGTTCAAAGTTGACAGCTGGCTGGGATGAGCTACTAGCACCCGAAGACAGGCCCCGACGTGCGACACATGCACGAACACATGTGAATGCCCGACGATGCATGATGCTGCAAGGTCATTGACGTGGATAATTGTTGCATGGAGGTAATCATCAGTGACACAAACGGTAAACGTGTAATGGCAACGTACACGCATCTGTTTGTCAAAACAGACAACCAAGCAGCGACAATTGTTGAACAAAATGCTATGGAAATGCTTTTTATTGGGTATCACAATCTGGACATTGGAAAACGTACTAGCGTTCGGAAATGGCCTTCATAAGAAACATACAGCGAAGCTGCTGGTGAAAATGTGACGTAAATAAACATTTGGCAGATTTGAGCACCGATAATTGAGCACGAAAAGAGGAAACCTTCGTCTAACAACAACCGACGGAGTGTTTCATCTGATAGACGTGAGCATTTTCCGAAGTTTCCTCGCGCCATACATGATCGATTTGTACATGCCGGCCGACGGGATGTTCTTGAGTGTTTGCGTGACTGACGAGCGCCGACTGATCTGCACTACGGCCCTTTTGACGAGTTCGGGTGTGCGACGTTGATGGGCCAGTTCGTAGATGACATCCTCAAGGTCGCTGTTACGCAACAGAATGCCTTTGCGATGACGCCACTCGGACTGAAAACGTGTGCTATAATAGTGTCTGACTTGGTGATGTTTCACTGGGGATTCAAGAATGGGTGAAACATGGCTTGTCGGTATGTTGGTGTGGTTGTCCTGGCTGGTACGGTAGGTAGCCGGTGCCATTCAATAAAAGACAGTTCTGCTGTCCATGATGACCGCACTGGACACTGCCATGGGTAATCCGCGACCGAAAGTTCCTCGTTGGAACATGCCTCGCACAAGGCTGTGTCAATACAAGCAATAATCTTGCCACTTCAGTGCCATGACTGCCAGCCGACAAAAATAGTATAAAAACCACGTAATTTAGTCTCAGGGATGGAGAGGCTATTTTTCGCACAACACTTTCCAAGTAATCAAGGCCAACAAACATGAATATTCCACAACACTCGCCGTGGCAACAGATTCAAATGATGATACACAGCTGAGGGAGAGTGTTCTTGTGCGATCGAATCATTGGCACCGATGTAGACTTGGTCGATTTGCTCCAATAATGGCAGATAAAGACGGTTGAACTGCTCCAACGCACCACTGACAATGTTCGACACCTAATTGACAAGGTGATGTTTCATGCTGTGCTCAGGCAACTTGCTCGGTAATTTTACTGAGGTCTAGATTGACACAGGTAATTCAGTAAAATGGCAAACCCTCAAAATGCAGCTAACCAACCTTATTCTTGTCTTCGCCAACCAATTGTCGAAAATCGCCGGCATAGCTGAGGTTGCAAATTGCCGTGAAGAAATCAGTCCTTGTGAAGGCAGCAGGCAGCAACAACAATGCACAATGCACAGCTGACACCAGATTGGTGTGAATGGCTTGACGTAGTGGCTCACTCCGCACATCGGATGGACGGATTAGGTGCACAACCTGTGAACAAATACAAAATAAATTGCAGCTGATCAACATATACATACATGCTCATGACGAATCACTCAACTTCAACAAGAAAATGTTTCGTGGACATCATAAAAATCTACGAACTAAGGTTGAAATAAACATTTTTATCGGTCCGGTCTTGTATAGATTATTTTTTTAGGGACTTTTTGCATTACGGCTAATGTCGATCTTGATCAGCTTAAAAGTTGGTGCTAAAATAAACAACTGTTATGCTGGCCGAAAGTAGCTTGTATCAGCAACTTGCAAATAATAATATAGGTTCACTGAATTGAAAACAAATCACCTCACCGGTTTTTGTAGTCTGCCGGACGTATACAGATGGTTCCAGTCGAGTAAATCTTCAATCGCGTTGTCGGTTTGAATCACACCATATTTGAACATTCGCTGGTGACTCGGAGACGAGACCTGGGTGAAATTGAAATTACAGATTTGGGGTCAATCTCACATTTTGGAAGGAGAGGCAGTCAATAACAATACTATAAGCAACTAACACAGATTATCGCTGACGCGGCCCCCGGCAAAGAGAAATCGGGGGGGGGGGACCACAAACCGCAACCCCCCAAAAGACAACAACCCCCACCCGCCCCCACCCTCCACACTTACTCCCCACACCCAACCAAAAAAACACCAACTGAACCAACCATGGTGTTGAAGAAAACTTGTGCGGCCCAATGCGTTTGGTAATCGGCGATGGCACGAGCTCCGAAGCGACCCAGCGCCGAATAGTGGGACCGGTTGCGATCAAGGTTGATGCGATGGAAACTACAATGCTGGTTATGTTTTGCAACAAATATTTCGCCAATCGCACGATCATTTGTCACAGATGCCTTAAAGATTCAACCTGAGTGCGTCCGGTACGATAAGCATGAAATCGGCCATTTTGTGCCTGGGATCCTGGCCTTGTTGCGGCAGGGCAGCCGAGCCATAGGCAAATGCGTAGTCACAAGATTGCAGGGGTAGATTGGATGCAGCCAGCTCACGAAACTCATCGGGGTCAACCACAACAGCGGAGGAGCTTGTCGATGGCTGCGAGCCAGTTCCATATTTTTCGGCCATTTTATAACCTGAAAGTCAAGTAAAACTAAAAACTCTGCTGTTGATTGTCGCAATCAATCTAAAGCCGTGTCTCTAACGGTCTTTTGTTTGTGAAACAACTGAACTCCGCAAGTAATTCCAATAGTGTGTTTTTGCTTGGTTGACGTAATTTATTTTTCTATCAAAAACCACACGAGACATATCATGAATAATGTCATGTCTGTAGAGACAGGCTCAACATAAACAGCGGACCGCAGATAAGAACTATGACAATGCTAACAACAAGTAAATGTAGCTGAGCAATAATGTTATTTCAGAGATAGCTACATATGTACAAGTACAAGATTCAACGACAGAACCAAATTGAGCAAAACAACCGTTCCTAAGTGCTTATTTGTTGTCAACTTTTCGATCTTTTCGGCGTCGGTTTCTTGAAGTACGTCGTTTCAATATATTGTACAAAACGTGTCAAATTCGCGTATCGTCGCACAACAGCTGCCAGATCGATGTCGGGCATGTCTGTCGTCATCAACGTATATCTTCAAGAACATAATTTATTTTTCACGAGTTTCCGGCTGAAACAAAGTCAAGCGAAATCTCACAGATATCCAAACGCGAGAGCGTCCAGTTCGGTCGGCGTCTCGCCACCACAGAAATACGAGTGCTGATCGCCCAATTTGACAGACAACGATCGACACGCGTGGTCAACTTCGCACAACACCTGCAATACTCTCAAACACCGTTCGAATTGAAATTGCATTTTTATTATTGGGTCATTTGGCTTATTTTGATGAAACAGCAACAAACCAACTTGTTCAATAGTTTTCTCACTCCACTGCACCAACGCCAGATACTGCCGCATTTCAGTCAGTTTCATTCTTGGCAGCAACAAGCTCAACGGCCACGGATATACGGCGCCGTATCGTTTGTAGGCAATCTCGTGTCGAGCCGGCTCGTGCATCCAACACGCCCAAATTTGTGCGTAGCGCAGTATTTCCTGCATGATTTATCAAATTTAAAAAATGTACGAAAATACTGAGACCACCACTTCCAATCCTGTCAAGATGCACCTGTATACAAGCCATGGCGGCGTGCATGTCAGCCTGATCGGTCAAGGGCAGGTGTTCGGAGAGCCGGACACCCTTTTTGGCCACCAGATCGACGATGGGCATAAAATCGGACACGATGACGTCACCGATGCGAAGGAAAGGCACATGGCCATTTGGGGATATGAACTCAGCGTTGGGCCGGTGCTCGACACGATAGGGCAGATCGCACATGCGCAGGAACGTACGTGCCGACAGGCACTCGGCGTAGTCGTACATCAATGCCTGTCGAATGCAACGCGAATCAAGCAACCTTGTTTGTTCCCAATCACTGCTTTGAACTGAATACATCAATACAGGTGCCAAGGAGCCTTTTCTGTGGTTTTGACCTAATTTAGGTGCCAGAACATCCATTTGGCATCTAAAAATTGGTGATTTAGGTGACCGGAGCACCTACGTTTGGCACCTAAACCTTCATTTGAAAAAAAAATCCTGTGACCTGACCACTGACATTACATTACAGAAATAAGCTGACGCATCGAAGTGAAAGTGCGATAAGGTCACCTGCTCGTTTTCGCACGGCTCAAACAAGGTCGCGTCCTCCGGCCAGTCGTCGGCGACGTCGATCAACGTGAACGCCTCGACAACGGCCGGCGTTATGATACTGGTCATTGATGTTGTGCTTCCTGCTTGCTGGTGGGTTGACCTGTATTTAGGTTTTTACGGTATTCCGGGAGTGCCGTTTCACAGACAAAAATAGCTTTTTTTCATCTCAAACTGGCTGTTTTTTTTCATTATGGAAAAAAATAGCAAGAAAATCGTCATTGAGAAAAGGAAAAAATTCTTCCCTTTTTTCCTATTAGGAAAAAATGAGCAAAAAATTTTTTCCGAACTCTGGTCCCCCCTCCCCGGGTACACTAACTTCCCCAATTTTTGCCTAAATTAGGTAGGCATCTTTAGGCCTGAAATCGGCACATTTGGATATTTTTTGTGGGACCCTAATGGACACGATTTACAGAAACCGAACCTGATGCAAATGCAACAACAAAAAAGAATCGGGAGATAGAATGCACATAAACGGAATCCAACTCTGGATTTCTCTTTCGTTCAACTTGTCCCCCTCGGCCTCGGGTACGTCTGTTCCCCCTCCATGGTACGCCTGGCCTGCCCCACTGTTCCCCCTTTAGGTACATGGGTGGGTATTGGTATTGGGTATTGGTCTGTGCCTGGTATTGGTGTTGGGTATTGGTATTGGGTCTGATTTTGGTATTGGGTATTGGTCCATGCAGGGGAGAAAGAAATCCAACCCGCGAACCCCCCCACAAAAAAAGGGGGGGAAAACCAAAACCCCCGGGGGGGGGAAAACAAAAAAAACAAAAAAAAAAAACAGATGAAAGACGAACAACACCCCCCCCCCCCCCCCCCCCCCCCCACCCGCCGCCCCCCCCCCCCCCCCCCCCCCCCCCCCCCCCCCTGGTCCATGCCTGGTATTGGTATTGTGGGTATTGATTGGTATTGGGTCTCAAACAGAGGTCGCAATCGGGCCGGCCCGGGCCGCGATCTTGGGCTTTTGGCTCGGGCCGGGCCGTAGATTTGGAGGGTCGGGCCGGGCCGGGCACCCCGGCCCGAAGCTTCTGAAGTGACTTATTTTACTGAAAAAGTAGGTTTTTGTCAAAAAATACTAAAATTTCTGACGGATTCGGCAAGTAAGTGATCAGTATTGCCTATCTGACGGCTTTTTCATGGAAAACAATCAGTAGTGTGGCTACCCAGGCGTGCAATCAACCCACGTACCACCAGTCACCAGAAGGGCCTACAATCAACCTACCTGCTGTACCGGCCGAGCTAGGGGGGACAAAATTTTTTCTGTCTAAATTTTGATGAAAATGTGCTCCAAAACGCCAATTTCGCGCGCAGCGCGCAATTTTTCGCCTATTTGGAGTGAAAAATATCGATTTTATGCCATTTTGAGCCAAAAATAGCAACCTACTGTACCAGCCGAGGGCGGATACCTACCTACCAGAGGTCGCAATCGGGCCGGCCCGAGCTCGGGCCGGGCCGCGATTTTGGGCTTTTGGCTCGGGCCGGGCCGGCCGGAGATTTGGAGGGTCGGGCCGGGCCGGGCCGGGCACCCCGGCCCGAAGCTCCTGAAGTGACTTATTTTACTGAAAAAGTAGAGGTTTTTTGTCAAAAATACTAAAATTTCTGACGGATTTGGCAAGTAAGTGGTGTGGCTACCCAGGCGTGCAATCAACCTACTGCAGTGTAGTTCCTGGGGGGGTCCCCCCCCTCGGGTACGTCTGTTCCCCCTCCATGGTACGCCTGCCCCACTGTTCCCCCTCCGGGTACGCGTACGTCTGCTCCCCCAATTTTTACCTAAAATAGGCAAATTTTGGCCTAAAATAGGCATTTTTAGGCTTAAAATGAGTGATTTTTAGGTCAATGTCGTCAAAAATCGCCAAAATACCCTTTTTATTGAGATTTTGTTCCTAAAAGGGGCAAAAATGACCCAAAGTTTCGACCTCAAAAAATGACTTTTCTCCAAATTTGGGTTCTCCCCCCCCTTCCGGGTCCGTCCCCCCCCCGGACCCCCCCCGGGGGGACGTCGGTTCCCCCGGCGCAAAAAGGGGGGTGCCGCGGGTTCCCCCTCCGGACCAGGAACTACACTGACCTACTGTACCACCAGAAAGGTCTGCAATCAATCTACCTACTACTGTACCGGCCGAGCTTGGGGGGGAACAAAATTTTTTATGCCTAAATTTAGATGAAAATGTGCTCTAAAACCCTCATTTCGCGCGCAGCGCGCGATTTTTCGATTATTTGGAGTGAAAAATATCGATTTCATACCATTTTGAGCCAAAAATAGCAACCTACTGTACCAGCCGGGGGGCGGCGACCTACCTACTGTACCAGGATGGCGCGTCATCTACCTTACCTACCTGTACAGGGGGACCCCCACCAGTGTAGTTCCTGGTCCGGAGGGGGAACAGACGTACCCTCCACTATTTTCGGAGGGGGAACAGACGTACCTACCTGGGGGGGGGGGGGGGGGGAAGTCCCAATTTGGGGGGGGGGACGGAAAAAAGTCATTTTTTGAGGTCGAAAAATTGGACTATTTTTGCCTTCTTTTGCGAAAAATCCCCTATAAAAAGGGTATTTTGGCGTTTTTTTGGAGGTTTCACCTAAAGTTTACCTATTTTTGGCCTAAAAATGCCTATTTTAGGCCTAAATTTGCCCATTTTAGGAAAAAATTGGGGGAGCAGACGTACCCGGAGGGGGAACAGTGGGGCAGGCGTACCTCGGAGGGGGAACAGACGTACCCGAGGGGGGTGGGGCGGCCCCCCCCCCCCCCCCCCCCCCAGGAACTACACTGACCCCCACCCACCCCCCAGCCACACCATTGGTATTGTCTATCTGGCGACTTTTTCATGGAAAACAATGAATTTTCAATCAAAAAAATAGATTCAAAAATCGCAAAAATTATGACAAAAATTGGATTTAAAATCTGAGCCAAAAAATTCGGGCCGGGCCGGGCCGGAGATTTGGGTGTTCGGGCCGGGTCGGGCCGGAGATTTGGGGGCTCGGGGCGGGCCGGGCCGGCCAAACCCGGCCCGATTGCGACCTCTGCTACCTACTGTACCAGGATGGCGCGTCAATCTACCTACCGTAAAACCTAAAATACAAGGGGGGGCTGTATGTTTTCACTGACCCCTTTTAGGGGGGCTGTATTTTTGGGGGGGCTCTATTTTTGGGGGGGGGCTGTATTTTTTCGCTGCCCAAAATCTCAAAAAAATGTTCCAAAAAATACCCCTCAAATGGAGTTCTGTCAGGGTTTTACTGGTCATTATTGAGTGTTTTTAGGTGCAGATCTTCCATAAAAGGCTTTACGTCATCATATACTCAACCACAAACGTTATACACAAGGTGTCTTATACAAGAACTTGACTTTACGACCCCCAAAGCGGGGAATTCCAAGTTGGGGGGGCTGTATTTTTTGGGGGGGCTCTATTTTTTCACTGACCCCTTTTAGGGGGGCTGTATTTTTGGGGGGGCTCTATTTTAGGGAATACGGTACCTACTGTACCTAAGGGGGCCCCACCTCCCAGCCACACCATTGAAAACAATTGGCCGGGCCGGAGAATTGGGGGTTCGCTAGCTACCTACCGACTGTACCAGGATGGCGCGTCAATCCACCTCCCTACTGTACGTGTACCTAAGGGGGGACCCCCACCTCCCCCCCAGCCGCACCATTGAAAACAATTTATTTTCAGCCAAAAAAATAGATTCAAAAATCGCAAAAATTATGACAAAAATTGGGTTAAAATCTGAGCCAAAGCCAAAAAATCGGGCCGGGCCGGAGATTTGGAGGTTCGGGCCGGGCCGGGCCGGAGACTTGGTGGTGAGTGGCCCTAAAAGCCCCAGGGGCCCCAGGCCCCGTCCCTAAAAGCCCCGGGGGCCCCGAGCCCCGTCCCTAAAAGCCCCAGGGGGAGGCCCCAGGGGGTCATTGGCCCCAGTGCTGTGGCTGGGGGGGGGGGGGGGGGACCCCCCAATGGTACCCTACCCGCCCCGGCCTGGTACGCTACCCCCCTACCCGCCCCGCTCTTGTACCCTACCCCCTACCCGCCCCGCCCTGGTGCCCTACCCGCCCCGATTTTTACCCCCAAAATGCCCATTTTTCGGTCAAAAATGCCCAAATTTCGACCGAAAACCCTAAAAAGTGCAAAAAACCTCGCGCTGCGCGCGATATATGCACTTTTTAGTACATAAAAACAGGCACCCGAAAAAACTTGTGTTGTACCCTACCCGCCCCGAAAAATCTTCCCCCCCCCTCCCCCCCCCAACCCGCATTTCCCCCCCCCCCAAAATCCCAGGTACACTACCCCCCCCTACCCGCCCCGATTTTTTCCACCTATGTACCCTACCCGCCCCGCAAAAGTAGCCACAGCACTGATTGGCCCCAACCCTAAAAGCCCCGGCCCCGTGGTCGGGACCCTAAAAGCCCCGGGCCCCAGGCGCCGAGGTCGGGACCCGAAAAGCCCCGCGCCCCTGGCCCCGTGGTCGGGACCCTAAAAGCCCCGGGCCCCAGGCCCCGTGGTCGGGACCCTAAAAGCCCCGGGCCCCAGGCCCCGTGGTCGGGACCCTAAAAGCCCCAGGCCCCTTGGTCGGGACGCGACAGGCCCCGGGCCCCGTGTTCGGGACCCTAAAAGCCCCGGGCCCCGTGGTCAGGACCCTAAAAGCCCCGGGCCCCCGGCCCCGTGGTCGGGACCCCAAAAGCCCCGGGCCCCAGTGTTGGAGGTACTCTGGAGGGGGGGATACCTACTGTACCGCGCTCGGAGAGGGGGGATACCTACTGTACCAGAGCCGATGGCCTGGGGGGGTTATGTACCTAGGGGGGGGTTGGGGGGGGGGTTAGGTTTTGGGGTGAAAATTTTTTATGTGTTTATTATGTGTGGAATCGTGTGAAAACGTAGTATTTGCGCGCGTAGCGCGCGAATTTCGGGTAATTTGAGGAAAAATCCACTGATTTTGCACTAATTTCGGCCATTTTGGTCAAAAATTGGCACTTTTGGGGCAAAATCGGGGGGGATACCTACTGTACCGGGGAGAACATCGGGGGGGATACCTACTGTACCATGCCAAACATCGCGGGGGGGCTAGCTACTGTACCAGGCGAGGGGGGGATACCTACTGTACTGGGGGGGGCTACCCCCCCCCAAACCCCCCACCTCCAACACTGCCGGGCCCCGTGGTCTGAAATGAGATTGCAGAAATGAGATGTACTTTCTCCACTGGAACTGTAACATCAATTGAATTAACCTATCAAAAAGATCAAATCGACAAATCGAGCTGTTTTGTTTTTCATTTCACATTCTCTCCCATGATATGAGAGCGATATTGCACATCATAATCAACCTTTTATCAGTTATCAGTTCAGAACCACGAAACACTGGATCAAACAAACAAGTGATAGCGAAGTGATAGCATGGAATTATTCACCAGACCGTTTATTGCTTAACCAGCATTAATTAATGCGCATGCGCATTGCTGGTCAAATTCAAGAATAATAAAGTATACAAAATATTTCTCTATCGAAATCCAACGCACGCAGACAACGTTGAGTATGCTCAACACGTGGAATGTTCACCACGTTCAAACTATAAGTAGTAATCAACTTCAAATGCACAACAAATTTGATGGATCGACCAATAAAAGTGGCACTTATGACCACCTCTTATACCCGTTATTGCGGTCTTAGGTCGGACCACGGGGCCCGGGGCTTTTAGGGTCCCGACCACGGGGCCCGGGGCTTTTAGGGTCCCGACCACGGGGCCCGGGGCTTTTAGGGTCCCGACCACGGGGCCCGGGGCTTTTAGTGTCCCGACCACGGGGCCCGGGGCTTTTAGGGTCCCGACCACGGGGCCCGGGGCTTTTAGGGTCCCGACCACGGGGCCTGGGGCTTTTCGGGTCCCGACCACGGGGCCCGGGGCTTTTAGGGTCCCGACCACGGGGCCTGGGGCTTTTAGGGTCCCGACCACGGGGCCCGGGGCTTTTAGGGTATCGACGAAAGCACCCGGGGCTTTCACCCCGGTGCCTTTAGGGCCGGGGCCCCAGACCCTGGGGCAGTGTGGTGGCAGGCCAATCGACCCAAGATACCCTAGGGGGGGGGAAGGTTTCGGACTTACTCGAGATACCCCCCGAGGCTACCCAAGATACCCCTATGGTCCGTCAAAAGGCGAAAAAAGGCCGTTTTTTGCATGCAATTTTACTGCAAAATTGGCCTAAAAATGGGTACTTTTTGACATTTTTGCCGAAAATTGGCCTAAAATGACCATTTTTGGGTGTTTGCGCGCGGAGCGCGCGATTTTTGGGGGTCCCGAGGTCGAAAAACACTATTTTTGCCTTTGAAAACCATAAATCTACTTACTCGAGATACCCTTTGGGGTCGGCTCGAGATAGATACCCTTCCCCCCCCCCATCCCCCCCCCTAAGGGTTGACGCGAGATAGATACCCCTTAGGGGGGGAATCCCCCCCCCCCATCCCCCCCCCCCAGCCACTACAGTGCCCTGGGGCTTTTAGGGACGGGGCCTGTGATTTTGGGGCTTTTAGGGTTGGGGCCCTGGGGCCTGGGGCCCGGGGCTTTTAGGGCCACTCCTTGGTGGTTCGGGTCGGGCCGGACCGGAGATTTGGGGGCTCGGGCCGGGCCGGGCCGGCCAAACCCGGCCCGCTTCCGTGCGACCTTTGGTCTCAAAACAGGTATTGTATTGTGCTGTGCAGTGCCCATGCCTGGGCCAAATGAAATTCAAATTCAAATTTTATCTGTTAGCTCACGCAAAGACCTCCAGGAGATCCGGCAAACACCTAAAAAGAGACAATATCAGTAAATAGCACACAAAATTATAATATATAAAAAATATATAAAAATATAATAATATAATAAAAAATATATATAAAAATATATATATAAAAAATATAATATATATATGAAAAATATAACCCCCCAATAATTGTCCTCCCATAAATTGAACCCCCCAAAATGACCCCAGTGAAAAAATAGACCTCCCGGGTTCGGTTCTACCTTCGACAATACGGTAACACGATTCTATCTCCGCGTTCCGCGAGATTCTTGCTGCCCGGTCAGAAACTGGAAATTATTTTCTCTTTTGGCCTGCCTGAGCGGTCAAGGCGGCCGTGTTTTCCCGCCTCAAAGCCAGCATGCAACATGCAACTGTTTTGTGGTTGCGTCATTACGGTCCAGTGCTTATTAGGGTCCATCGGTTGATGGAAGACTGATTACTGTTGTAATCAGTGCACCCTGCAGAGGCTCTGGGGGGAAGACTGATTATGGATTTGAAAATAAACGGATTAAACGGAATCCGCATAATCAGCCTTCCCCCCAGGGCCGTTTCCCGGGAAGACTGATTACGAGTGCTATGCCTGCCACACATGTATTCAGCCCTAAGCCCAAGCCTAAGTTTAAGCCTGAGTCAAGGCCTGAGCCTAAATATGTGCGCAAACGTGAGCCTAAGCCTAAGCCTAAGCCTGAACTCAAGCCTAAGCCCTAGCCTTGGTTCAGGACTGAGTTACAGCTGGATTCCGTTTAATCCGTTTTATTTTCCAGTCCATAATCAGTTTTCCCCCCAGCACGCAAAAATCCGTTTAATCCGGAAAATCCGTTTAATCCGTTTTATTTATAATCAGTCTTCCCGGCACGGGTCCATCGCGCATTAGGGTCCCATGCTACACTTGGGTCCAGTAGCGTTAGGGTCCATGGCATTAGGGTCCACTCATCGTTAGGGTCCATAGCATTATGGTCCACCCCTCAGTAGGGTCCATAGCATTAGGGTCCACCTGACAAAAGTGTAGCAGTAGGGTCCACTGATCATTAGGGTCCATAGCATTAGGGTCCACCTCACAAAACTGCAGCAGTAGGTTCCACTGACCACCAGGATCCATGGCATTACGGTCCATCACGTTGAAAGTGCGTCCGGCGTGGGATCGGTGATTGAAAATGCGCGGCAGTGCTGTCGGTTGCGACCTTGATTGCGGTGGGCAGCATTTTCTTCAGATGAACCGCACTCGGTCTGTACTCGAAAATGTGTGCAAATGGAAACTTATGTTGGCATGACACAATAAACAGCGTGACATAGAGTGAACTACGAAACACAAAGACCAATGTTGCAGTGCACACGAAAACTGGGAAGCGAAAGACAGCTCGTGGAATTGAGCAGCTTTCTTATGCACAGAGTCAGTCGACTATACACAACAACAAGACAACATGTGCATTTGAGATCGTCCAGACACGGCACACACTGGCAATGAAACGCGGAATGAAAGGAAAATAACATTTCGTTTAGATAGCGTAACGTTTCTGGACGTAGTGCACTCTATATCCTTGTCACGCTGTTTATTGTGCCATGCCAACATTAGTCTCCATCACACAAAATTCGAGTACGGTCCTCACCGCAATCAATTCCGCAACCGACAGTACTGCCCCCATTTTCAATCACCGATTCCACGCCGGACGCACTTTCAACGTGATGGACCGTAATGCCATACCTACTGTACCGAGCTCGGAGAGGGGATACCTACTGTACCAGAGCCGATGGCCTGGGGGGGTTTATGTATTATACCTGGGGGGGGGTGTTGGGGGGATTACCGTAAAAACCTAAATACAGCCCCCCGGAATAGAGCCCCTCGTAATACAGCCCCCAAAAAGGGGTCAGTGAATTAATAGAGCCCCCCCCCTAAGTAACATCCGGTTGCGTATCATTACGGGCCAGTGCTCATTAGGGTCCAGCGCTCATTAGGGTCCCATGCTACACTTGGGTCCAGTAGCGTTAGGGTCCATAGCATTAGGGTCCATCCGTCGTTAGGGTCCATAGAATTAGGGTCCACCCCTCAGTAGGGTCCATAGCATTAGGGTCCACCCCTCAGTAGGGTCCATAGCATTAGGGTCCACCTGACAAAGTGTAGCAGTAGGGTCCACTGACCATTAGGGTCCATAGCATTAGGATCCACCTGACAAAAGTGTAGCAGTAGGGTCCACTGACCATTAGGGTCCATAGCATTAGGGTCCACCTGACAAAAGTGTAGCAGTAGGGTCCACTGACCACTGGGCAGTGTAGTTCCTGGGGGAGGGGGTCCCCCCTAAGGTACGCTAACCGCCGCGACCAAGGTACACTAGTACACTAACCGCCGCGCCAGGTACACTAACCGCCCAAATTTAAACGGCATTTTTAGGCCTAAAATGGGTAATTTTTAGGTCGATGATGTGAAAAGTCGCCAAAATACCCTTTTTATGGAGAATTTTTTCCAAAAAGGGACAAAAATCGGTCAAATTTTCTACCTCAAAAAGTGACTTTTTTACTCGATTTGGGTCTTCCCCCCTTCCCCCCAGAGAAGTACACTAACCGCCGCACGGAAGAAAGGGGTAAGTACACTAACCGCTGCGCCGGACCAGGAAGTACACTGCCACTGGGGTCTATACGTTTATGGTCCATCACGTTGAAAGGGCGTCTGGCGTGGGATGTGGCAATAATTTATGTGATATATACCATACCAATGGAGAACAAATCGACCATGCCAGTCGCTATGCAACATCGCCATTCTCGGAACTTTCTTTTGTGCTACATATGTATTTTGTATTGTCACACATTTTGTGAATTTCCATCATATATTCGCAGTGCGCGTTTCATAGTGTGTTTTGTGTTCCATGTAACTCGCTTCTGCCAATATAAGCTTAGCATGCACATGACAATTTCAGTGCGGCCGATTTAAAGAAAGTGCCACCCCGACCCAACAGCACTGCCGCGCTTCTTTAATCACCGATCACAATGCCATTGTGGACTGTAGACCCTAATGGCATGGACCTAAGTGGTCACTAATGCTATGGGTGTAAGTGGCCAGTGGACCCTACTGCTACACTTTTGTGGACCCTAATGCTATGGACCTTAATGATCAGTGGACCCTACTGCTACACTTTTGTCAGGTGGACCCTAATGCTATGGAACCTAATGGTCAGTGGACCCTACTGCTACACTTTGTCAGGTGGACCGTTTATTAAGTGTGGGATGGGGATCGTGTGAAAACGTAGCATTTGCGCGCGAATTTTTGTAATTTGAGGTAAAAACCACTGATTTTACACTAATTTTGGCTATTTTGGTCAAAAATTGGCACTTTTGGGGCAAAATCGGGGGGGATACCTACTGTACCGGGGTAAAAATCGGGGGGATACCTACTGTACCATGCCCAGGGTAGTACTTGGGGGGGGGCGGGGGGGGGGGGGCCATCCCCGTCCCCCCCCCCAAATTCATCTATCTATCGTCAACACTTTTTGATTTCATCTATCTATCGTCAACACATATGGGCAAATCTATCTATCGTCAACAAATTTTGGGAACAATCTATCTATCGTCAACACATTTCGAACCCAAAATTGACATTTTTGCCTCAAAATGGCTCAAAATCGGTATTTTTCACCACAAATAGGCAAAAATCGCGCGCTACGCGCGGATTTAGTATGGGCAATCCGCCAGCTCATGGCACTCGCTCACACAGGCTACATGCTACATTACTGCCGTCAGTGAATGCATCTACTCTCTGCAATTATCCGTTGAAACATCCCCAAATTTTGCAACAATGCAAAAAAGTGTTATGGCAAGCAGCAAATGAAAACCGAATAAATTAAAAAGTGGTCATTAAAGTATGACATTCGCCCAAAGTGTACATTTTGTTTAGGAAATGGCGTGTGCTGCTGCATGCGCTGTGTGTATAAAAAAGTGCCATGAGCTGATGGATTGCCCATACATCTATACACATTTTCATTAATATTTACACATTATTACCTACTTAATGCACTATACTATACCTTGATTTTTGGCGACCCCCCCCACCATCTATCTATCGTCAACAAGTTTGGGTCGACCCCCCCCCCAGATTTCGGACTTGGGTCATCTATCTATCGTCAACACATTTCGGGTCCCAATCTATCTATCGTCAACACCCTGACCAAGTACTACACTGACCATGCCAAACATCGGGGGATACCTACTGTACCAGGCGAGGGGGATACCTGCTGTACTGGGGGGGCTACCCCCAAAGCCCCCACCTCCAACACTGGGGGTAGTGTACCAGGCCGGGGCGGGTAGGGTACCATTGTGGGGGGACCCCCTTCCCCCCAGCCACAGCACTGGCCCCCAACGACACCACTGGCCTTTAAGCATAATTACCACTGTTAAAGTTAGAAAATACCTAAAACAAGCCATTTTAGGGGCATTATTAACAATGATTTTGTTGGTCGGGGGGGGGGGCAAATGAAAAATATAACCCGCCATAAATTGAACCCCCCAAAATGACCCCAGCGAAAAAATAGACCCCCGGGTTCTATTTCCGAGTTCCGACAATACGGTACCTCCCTACTTTTTCTGAGGGGAAATTAGTGTACCTCCCTGGGGGAGGGGGGAAGACCCAAATTCAGAAAAGACTCACTTTTTGAGATGGAAAATTTGGCCTGTTTTTGCCCCTTTTTGGAAAAAACCTTCATAAAAAGGGTATTTTGGCGACTTTTGACAACATTGACCTAAAAAATCACACATTTTGGGCATAAAAATGCCCATTTTAGGCCTAAAAATGCCTATTTTAGGCAAAAGTTGGGGAAATTAGTTAGTTGGGGATCAGGGGTGGGCAGCGTAGTTCCTGGGGGGGAGGGGGGCCTAAGCAAGGTACACTAATTTCCCCGACCAAGGTGCACTAGTACACTAATTTCCCCTCCGGGTACACTAATTTCCCGAATTCTTGCCTAAAATGACCATTTTTAGGCCTAAAATGGGCATTTTTAGGCCTAAAATGTGTGATTTTATGTTCTCAAAAGTCGCCAAAATACCCTTTTTATGAAGAATTTTTTCCAAAAAGGGGTAAAAATAGGTCAAATTTTCTACCTCAAAAAGTGACTTTTTTCCTGATTTTGGGTCTTCCCCCCCCCTTCCCCACGAGGGAGGTACACTAATTTCCCCTCCGAAAAAGTAGGGAGGTACAGTACACTAATTTCCCCGCCGGACCAGGAACTACACTGAGGGGGGGCAGGCGTACCATGGAGGCCGGAGGGTGAACAGGCGGCCTTTTCCACAGGCAGTGTAGGGACAGTGTAGTTTCTGGTCCGGGGGGAAGGGGGGAAGACCCAAATTCAGGAAAAGTCACTTCTTGAGGCAAAAAATGTGACCGATTTTTGCCCCTTTTTGGAAAAAAATTCTCCATAAAAATGGTATTTTGGCGACTTTTGACATCATTGACCAAAAAATCACGTGTACCTTGGTCGCGGCGGTTAGCGTACCTTAGGGGGGACCCCTCCCCCAGGAACTACGCTGCCCGAATCTGAAAGAAATTGTCCCCACAAATACACTTAAATGTGCATTTGAAAAAGGGTTAATCTTCCCCCGTATTAGATCCTTCTTGATCAAAGCAAGCAAATACGACCACGTTCTCCATCATGATCGGCGTGTGTTATGAAAAAAATTTTCACCTGATAACAGAAGTCACATCATTTTTGGAAAGAAAACCCTGGGTCTCCGGGTTTTTTTCGTTTTTTTTAGGCCCGGCGGAAAATTGCACCTGTTTTTGCCTGTTTTGGATCAATTCTATAATCTAATTTTTAATATATCGTTGCAAAATACCAAGCCATATCGTAGATATTAAAAGTAGGCATGGGCGCTGTACTAGCGTAATTAACCTTTTTTATTTTTGGTTAAAAACAGTTTTCTTTTCTAAACGTTTTCTAACTTTTCCAACAGTTTTCTAAAAACAGAAAACGTGTTTTTAAACTACCGTAGAAATCCAAGCAGACTAGAGCCTCTGACCGTGAATTGATAGAGCCCTCGGAATACAGCCCCCTCCAGATAAAATACCCTTCCAGTAAGGTATTAAGGTATCATATACTTGATAGCAGTGGTGTGGTTGGGGGGAGGGGGTTACGAGTGATGAAATTTTTTGGTTCGGGATGTTTTGTTTCAAAATATTTATCTGTGAATTTTAACGGACACTTAACGTTTGGCGTCTTCGATTTTACAGGCGCGTGCAATTCTGGGTGATTCCGTCGAGTGACGTATCTGATGCTTAACTGCTGATTGATTGACGCAATTTGTATGACGTATGCTGATGTGTGCTGTGAATAAAACGTTAAAATCCGTCAACTCTAATTGAGGTGTTTTGGAAATCGGTGCGACTTGAAAGTGTGAGCCTCTACAAACAATTGCTCTCGGCGCACCCCACGCCCTCTCAAAAACAGCAATCATGGTACACGGGGGCATGACACTGGTGAAATACTTGCTCTTCTTGTTCAACTTCATGTTCTGGGTTGGTTGTAAATTTTATTTCTTGTTTCTTTTGGTTGTTCGTACTTTATTTTTATTCCACAATTGTTTGCAGCTGTGCGGCATCGCCATCCTATCCATCGGCATTGTGGTTCAGATCAATTTTCGACAAGCATTGAACTTATTAGGCGACGACTTTCTCGCCGCCCCCTATCTGCTCATCTCGGTCGGCTCACTGGTCGCCATATTGGGATTCTTCGGCTGTTGTGGTGCCATTCGAGAAAACTACTGCATGACCATGACGGTGCGTTTGCCAGTGTACAACTACCGTAGGCAACACTGAGACCTGCTGTTAGTTGCTAGCCAGCCGCTGTGCGCACCATAGACCGCAAAAGAAATCAAATCTCTTTTTTCGGTCCATTTTTTGTTTGTTTCAAAAAGGGAGCAGTTGAATTCAGTTGTTTTTTGCATTGCGAGTCCGACGATCCAAACATCGCTGGTCATTTTGTGAGATCCATCAAATCAACCAGCGCGCTGCATTTGTGTCAGTTTGAGCTGTTCGCATCAGTTACGCGTCAAAAAGATCGAAAAAGTCGGCGCGGTAAAAAATGAGAACTTTCGTTCGTTGCACTTTATTTTATCGCTGGCCTCGCTATTTTGAGTACTTGTTGTTGCACCCCAGGGTCGGCCTAACTACAAGTTCCAGTTGTGCGTTCCACTAGTTATTGCCCATATACCGTAACTAATGCGCACGACGCATGCGCCGTTATAAATTTCACTTCGAGACTCATGTCAGATAAGACAGAGCGGTAAAGACATCGCTGATTCTTGAGGATTACAAGCTAGCAGCAGTCGGGACTTTGTAGCGTGGTACCCTCGATCTTTGATCGCTTGGCTCGAGTGTAAAAGTCAGATTTGTGTGCGTGCATCTCTGCCAACCAACCACACCCCCAGATATCAGTAGCCAGTGCTCTACGTGTGCGTGTGTGTGTGTGTGTGTGTGTGTGTGTGTGTGTGTGTGTGTGTGTGTGTGTGTGTGTGTGTGTGTGTGTGTGTGTGTGTGTGTGTGTGTGTGTGTGTGTGTGTGTGTGTGTGTGTGTGTGTGTGTGTGTGTGTGTGTGTGTGTGTGTGTGTGTGTGTGTGTGTGTGTGTGTGTGTGTGTGTGTGTGTGTGTGTGTGTGTGTGTGTGTGTGTGTGTGTGTGTGTGTGTGTGTGTGTGTGTGTGTGTGTGTGTGTGTGTGTGTGTGTGTGTGTGTGTGTGTGTGTGTGTGTGTTCGGGCATTGGGATATGGATAGCCGCGGCAGGCAGCCCCAGTAGATTTTCCGCTACACAACGCCAGCAATCGACAGCAACCGTGTGTGCGTACAATTGACCAGCTCGAATCGGTTGTTGGGCGTCAAGTTCGAACATTCCGACCCGTTACTTGCCGCTGAACATTCAGGCTGGACTCCAGCATCAGCTTGACTGATATCTAGCAATGATCAGTCCTGAAAAATTGATACTTCTTGGTATTGTAAAATTAGTTTGTTTCTGGTACCCAGCAATTACCAACACATGTGCAGTGCAGCTATGATGCGACTTGTTCGCCCCCATTGTCCCAAAACGTGCGCCCAATTGCGTGCACTGGCTGGCTGTGCGGCTCGTTCGTTGGCTTTATAAGCTGCTTGCCACTGCTGCTACATGCACTGCTAGTGCGTGCACATTTCGCGCATTGCCGCCTGACTCGTCGTCTTATACATCCACCACACATGCAGATGCAGCAGCTAGTATGCTCTTCTCAAGCTTCGTGCCTAAATCGACCAACCATCAACCACATAGCTGTGGTCTGCGGCGCGTGTAGTCGAAAGAAGATGGACACACAATACGAAACCAGTCCGTGTACTTGGGGGAACGGCAGGGGTTGGGTGAAAAGTTCACAACTGTGGCTCGAGTGCAAATTATGCTGTAGTAATCGGGGTTTGAATGACTTTATCACAGCGAATGGTTGGATTAAAACTTGACATATCCCAAGTTTATTTTTATTTCAGTTTGCCGTTCTCCTCACCGTTATCTTCCTGCTCGAGATGGCTGCCTGCATCGCGTGCTATGTCTCGCAGAAAGCTGTAAGTTCATGTTTTTTGTCGGAGGAGAATGTTTGGCGTCCATCAGAATCAATTCGTTTGATATTGGTCGCACAAAAGCAGAATTCATCCACCCTGAATTTCAGGTTCACTCTTAAACCACTGCTATTTGTGTTTCTGGGCAAAACATTTTCACTAGAAAATAAATAGCAGAAGCAGATCAACCATGTTGCTGCTGGAAAAACCAAAAAACAAACCAACAAAGAGGGAAAACGGGCCCCCACACAAAGAAAAAACCGGCACAAAAAAAAAAAAAAATACTATGTTGCTGCATGTCTGAAACATTCTGCTTACTGCATGCTTTGTTTGCGAGCATGCAGCGCAACATCATTTTCTGGCTTGTCAATTTAGGAAAAAATTTTATGAATTCTTACATTGTCGTTGGGGTTGTGCGACCAATACACGTGTTTCGATTCCGCTGGTTTTACAAAACTTGCGGAAATAAATGTTTTGTAGGTAAAATAAAGTCAGCGTCGATTTGATGTTGCTTTTTCCGACATAAATTATACCCTGTGGAGTTCTTACCAAACATCGCGGAAAATTTCTCTCCATTTGCATCTCCACAGGTACAAAGTGGCATCGTTTCAAAACTAAAGGAAGGCATGGTTCGCTACTCACCACCAGAAGGCGGCGAATACAAACCAGGCGTGTATTACATCAGTTATGGCTGGGACACGTTACAGACACAGGTTGGACAACGGTTGAGCACCTCGGGACTCGGGTTGATTGTTCGGTATCGAGCCCCAAAAAACCAAATAAGGGTTCGCAGCCCGAATCGGAAACACATAAAGTTTGTCAGCTGTTGCCAATACCGTCATCCTTGTTATCATTATACATTGAATGCTTGCTGTATCACAAATACAATTAGGTCACTGTGTGATATTTCAGTTCAAATGTTGCGGTGTTGGTGAGCACGGCTACATGGACTGGAGCAATGTGACTGTGTACATGGACAACACCAATGTGCCAGACTCCTGTTGCATACTGCAGGTCGGTTGCAAGGCTATGGGCTCCTTGCTAGTTAGATTGCCAAAACACATGTTCTACTGGTGCTTGTACGATATCATGTCGTTGGACAGTTGATAGAAACAATACAGTGAAACGCAACCTCACAAGTCAAAAAAGCTTAGCGCATACGTTTCAAACATCGTTAAAAAACTCACGTTCCACTCCATCTTTTCAGGAGGGCCAGCAACGTGTCAACCCCGGTTGCGGCGGTGACGTAAGGGGGGAGAATGAGAGCAAACTGAAGGGAGTCATCCATCAAGAAGTATATTTATTCTTTTTATTTTCTTTCGATTTTGATGTATGTACCGAATTGTAGTATGTTTCTTTGTGCTTTCAGGGTTGCGTATCGAAAGTGAAGTCATTTGTCGTTATGAATGTGGCCATATTCGGTGGGATCGCTGCAACTGTTACGTTTGTTCAGGTCATTTTTTTCGCATATTGTATTTACGGTGACCGCAAGCCTGTTGTTTTGTCGTGTGCTGTTTTCGTGCAACGATTTTATTTTCGTGATTGTGATGGTCAATTTCAGCTTTGTTTACTCGTTCTATCGTGTCTACTGAGTCGATGGCTGCGCGAATATTACGGTTACGATCCGTATTACTGATCACATACACATTGCCGTTGTCGTTTATGTTGTGCCGTGCAATTTATGTTGGGCCGTTTTTTGTGCATTTTCAATTTTGTAAGTTCCCTTTCTTCACTAATTGGCATGTCAGCGAAATATGACAACAGACTGCCAGCAAGACTCTCAGCAAAAGTATTGCTATAACACGTCTGGATAGGTTTTGCTTAGGTACATGTGTTTGCTGACAATAGTGAAAATCGAATGGAAGCGAAATTCATACGCGATTTGTCTCTCTTTTTGCACTTCCCCGACTCACTTTTACGTTAAGGTTTGTAAGATAGAAATAAGTCCCCCACTCGCTTGCGAGATCCGAAGCCGAAGCCTAATAATAAGCCGGGAAATTGCAATAAAGTCTAAAATGTGCACAATCTACGTGTATTAATTTCTCTTCCATTGATTTTTTACTCATGTCAGCAACGACATGTCAGCAAACTTTTGCGCTTATCTCGCATATTATACTGCAATGGAATCTGTAAGTATTACCTGGTGACAAAGTTTGCTGACATGCTAATTGTCTACTCTGCCTGCATGCAGTGTAATACTGCTCGCGTGCACTGAGGCCGCAGATAGATGCCCACAAGTGTTTGTTCGTTTTGACCTCCAGGTAATCAGCGCCAGTCATGGTCAATGTCTGTTGATCAGAATTTGCACTTCGAGAGCCGAAGGAGGGGTCTCCAATACAAAAACTCATTTTATTTTATCTAGTGCTTGTTCCATTTTGAACAGTCGTTTTTATCCTGTGCTTGTTCAGGATTTCGCGCTTTTTACACTCACACAAAATGTGATAACGCGCGTGAAGCGCGCGAAATTTTGACACTACGCGCTCCAACTCCTAATTTCATTGAAAATCGGTGCATCTGACGCGCGAAGAACGCGATTTTTTTCGTTTGAAGTGTATCAGAGGAAAAATCCTGCGATTTAGGGGGTCCTTTTCCCTTCTTTCTTCCAAAACGTTGCCTCCCTTCATGGGCCAAAGGGAGCCATGGCACCTGTGGACCCCCTGGATCCGCCCTTGGTTCCATTTCCAACAACACAACTCAACTAAATATCCCACGTTACTTTTCTGTTTCAGTTCATTGCCATTTGCTGCGCGTGTTGCTTATCGAAAAGCATACTCAAAGATTTCGAGGAATTCTACTACTGATTTCATCGACCACACGCATTTACCAAGCACTAAATCAATCGTTTATGATCTTTAGAAAACGGTTAGCTGGCCAAGCTTCGTGGTACTATTACGTTCTCGTCTAGTCAGAAGTTCTGCTCTGTTATTTATGCATGACTTCTCAATATTTGAAGGCCAGTTGTACTATCGATACTCTTATGGAGCTTACGTATGTTTTTCTTGATGTTTTTATGATTTTTAATAATAATACCTGAAATGCCTCTTTTTCTGCCCTAAAAAACAGAAATGGCGCGACATTTGCCACCAAATATATTTGATCAACCAGACCGGCACACCTAAATGGACAAGGTGTGAAACTCAAGTGATGCATGTGATTCACAACCAACATAAACTCGAATATTATATCCTGTGCTTGGTTTTTGGGTGTATCCTGAGTTCGATGTTCATTAGTACGTATTCTCAAACTCAGGAACTGAGCGCCTATTAAAATATAAGGTATGTCGGTACTACATACGTTTTGACTTGAACACCCGCACGTGTTCTCGCACATGTTCATGTTTGTGTACATTGCATTTACCGCAAATGTTGACCTAAAATTCGAGTTCTTCTCGTTGTCGGAAGCTGCGCATAGTTGACTCTCGTCATCTTGTTCTATTCGCTTGCCAAATATGCACCTGATTTGGATTCTAACGATTTGATGTCATTTGGTGCGCTGTTTGTATGTACTTCTTGCCTGATTTACACAATTTTGTTACCTTTGCTCCTGCTCCATGCAACTACAATTTATGTGCTTCCTCAAACCTTTACACGAATTTGATCGCCTCCATATACTTTTGAGTTCAGTCATCGCATTCGAATCTCTTGTGAAATGTGTGATTTGATTTCTTGTCAGTTTTGTTGACTTTTGAGGTAATCCGATCCGAAGGCTCGCACCGGGCGGTCAAAAGTGACAAATTGATGTTTTGGGCCCGGGCTTTTTGTTCAGGGTTTATGCATGGCCAAAGTGGTCTATCAAATCACAGCATTTTGCACCTAAGTGGGTACTGGTATCGTTCGGGACCAAGTTGCAGTAAGTGCCAAGTACCGGAGCATGTTGTCGGTCTTGACCCACGACAGCAACAATTGACTAGCAAACAAACAATACCTGGTGAGAAAACTTGCCGCTTGGCTGTACATAAACTCGGGTCCAAAAAAATGTCAATTTCAGTCGTTTTTGACCGCTCGGCACGAGCCTTCGGAGTACCAATATTAAGTAGCGTGTTTCATTTGTAGAATTGTCACGCGTTCTGTTTTCATGTTTTTTAATCGTGAGCAGAATGGTATTGTTGTTGTTATTTTGCAGCTTATTTGCAGTAAATCTAAAACAAACGAAGGACGCGAGACATTGAACGATTGATTTAGCAACGAAATTGCTGAAAATTACACCAGTACTAATGCAGCTTGCAACAGCAGCATGCACTTCTTCATAATACTGGGCTTAACAATATCGCTATTCAGAAAATGTCGGCAGCTTTTTTTTTATTTTTTAACAATTTTTCTATGAACTAACCGCCAAACACAAAATTCAGCTGCCAATGGCATCCTGCTAACCAACAATGTCACCGTGCTGCAGGGTGTGCACAATATGTACAATGATATGTCGACCCGTGCGTTGCACACGTTGCTCACTGGTTGGTACAAGGCTTTGGGTAAATGCCCCGGTTGAGGATATAACCTGTGCCCTGAAGACCGCTTTGAAAATGCGATTTTCACACTGGTTGCTCAGTGGATCACGGAAACCGCTTTAGTCATTCGTTGCCAGTGTCACATACTGTGATTGGTTGACTGATGTTACACCAGCAAATGCGTGTCAACCATCCGCTTCACAAGAGTCCGTCCGATCATCAATCTCCACTTCATTGCGTGAAACATCAGCCTTCATTGCTGTCAGGTGTGGCACGTCGCACGTTGATCGAGCTGCCCCGATGGTACCGTCCGTACTTCACCTCGTGCATCGACCACGCAACGACAGATGTGATTCGAACATCAGCCTGTCTGCGTGACGCATTTGATCGTCGGTCGAAACGACGTCAGTCACAAATGTTCGGATTCAAAATGCGACCGTTGCGCGTCAAGTGGAAGGATGCGAAACGCAGATACAGACGAGCCATGAAGACAAAAGGTATAATTGATCCGTGTCAACAGTTTTAGAGGACTAAGTGGTGACGTAAAGTGGTCAAATCACTTCGTCAACTCACAACAGCTCTGAGTGAGCGTGAGCAATAATACATACGTGCTTGTGGGGTGAGTTGACGGCCCTCAAAGTGAGTTGACGAAATGATTTGACCAGTTGAGTTGACCGCTGTCGGCTGTAGTAATATATGTACATATACTGTAAACATTATCCTGGCTCATTCGACTGGTCCGCTATGTATGTGCACTGAAGAATCACCACATCACATCAGCAACAATACCATGATAATACGGCAAGCAATTGATCACCCACCGACCAATCGCAGAGATGACGTTTTCTGCGGGTTTGACGCAACATGATTCACTTGCTCATCAAAGTTATTGATCGCAAACAACTGACTCCTCATTTTATAGACAGTCCCCTATTTCGTCCACTACGACCGTACAACAAAACAATCACCAGCAGAAACACTGCCGTTAAAAAACAAGATGGATTCCAGCTGCAGCATATCTCATTGCCAACCAAACTTATGCGCGCCTTCAAACCACTATTACCGCATACAAACGGATTGAAGAGGTTCAGTTTTGATGACTGAAACCTATTTGACTACCTTGATTTTTTCAGACGCTAATCACTGTGTTTTTGCACATTGAATATCACATCACATATCGTTAAATATCACATTTTCCACCCTGAGGCGCACTTGATATCTCTGTCGCTCACTTCTTCACTGGCTTTGGTTCTGGTTGTAAAGGTGCGCGTATACTCGTTCCGAGGAACGCAAAACGTTCTGCGCAATGCAGTTCCGTGACGGAACGAAAGAACAGCGGAAACGCATTCTCGCTATTCCTTCTGTTCTTTCGTTCCTCCACCACCCCCTCTCTCCTTTCCTGGCCCTCTACAAAAGATGTGAGGGCAAGAAAAAGAAGGGAAACCCCCCCCCGCACCCCGGAGGCTCGGGGCGCGGTGACATGCTTCTCGCTTTCCGTGTCGCTATGCAACCAAAAACAAAAAAAAAAAGAGCACAACGCTCCACACGACAAACCTGAAAAAGTCACCTCTCCTTGAGGGCGGCGCCCGCACAGGGCTAGGGGGGGCCGGCGCCGCCAACGCAGACGAAAGAAGAAGAAAACAACAGAATGGGAGGCAACGGCAGGGGGCGGGCAGCGCAAAACTCCAAGTCCCCCCTTCTCCCTACCAGCCTCAGCGAGCAAGAACCCAAGAAACAATAAAAGTGGACCGAGCGCAAATAAGCAAAAAAACCCAGTCGCCCTCCCTTCTCAAACAACACACACACACACTGTCGGCCACCCACCCCACCCACACACGCACACGCCCCCACACCACACCGCCCACCAGCACCCACCCCGCCCCATGCGCTAGCATAAGCCGCGCTCGCCGCGGATGGGCTAATGGTCTAAGGCGTGGTCCAGTGGTCGCACGCGTTGCGCACGCAGAGGTTCAAATCTCGACTGATCACATGATGAGTACTTTTTGCTGGTTTTATTTATTTTTTGGTCTATGTAAACTGACGCCGTGATTTCAAAAACGGTGAATAGAATGTCACTGAAAGAACAGAACTATTTGAATTCACGCATTCAAAACGCTTTGATGTGATCGCACCACAATGCAGCCAGTTCACGGCTTCGTTATGTAATCTGTGTAAGGGCGCGCCCATGTAGGCCAGGGCCGGGGCCGGGGCCGGGGCCGGGGCCATGAAAAATAATCTATGGCCGTGGCCCCGGCCCCGGCCCCGGCCCGGGCCTACATGGGCGCACCGACAGGGCCGGGGCCGGTGCGAAACATTTTTCTGGATAGGCGACGTTAGAACTACAGGGTTGTCAATAATCCAACATCGGTTTCGTATACATATGCAGATGTGCGTGTGTGTTCGTGTTGGGTGTGCTGTTGCCTGATGTATCAAGGGCACGGTCATTTTGGGGTTTTATTTAGGTTATGCATATGTATTTGTTCAAGCAAAATAATATAAAGCGCTTTATTCTTAAAAATACTGGCTGATGAAAAGTCACCAGATGACATAAATTGTTTGAGCAACCACAGTAAACGACATGTCTGCGCGAAATTCGAGTAACCTATAACTCAACCAATCAGCGAAAAGCGCACGTCGTGTATGTGCACGGTCAAAAGCGAACTGTATGTGTATAATTGCAGGTAGAAGTTCAGTGTTTTGTCAACCATATTTCAAACTGCAGCCCGAATTTGCAATTTACAAATTTGTATAATCTAAAGAAAAACACAAGATAGCCATGCAATTGATAAATCAGGCAGTAGCACACCCAACGCGAACACACACGCACAGCTGCATTTATACGAAACCAATGTTGGATTATTGACAACCCTGCAGTTGAAACGTCGCCTATCCAGAAAAATGTTTCGCACCGGCCCCGGCCCCGGCCCTGTCGGTGCGCCCATGTAGGCCAGGGCCGGGGCCGGGGCCAGGGCCTCGGACATAGATTATTTTTCATGGCCCCGGCCCCCCCCCCCCCCCCCCCCCGGCCCCCGCCCCCCCGGCCCTGGCCCTGGCCTACATGGGCGCGCCCTAAATAACGCAAATTGTAAGTAAGTAAGAAATGCCAGGGGCACTTTTTGAAGTCAAAATTAGGTTATTTGAACGACAAAGGTTTGCCCACAACTGTTTCATTTACCACGGACATGGAAGATCGCCAAGTTAGTTGTCCTGAGAAAGATCTGGGATGCTTTTTGTTGTTTCTCGACGAAAACCACGCTTATTTCGCAACGCGGTGTCAAAAAATAAAAGTTTTGGCCTCTCCAAACTCCAGTAATGCTCATTTCAATTGAACAATCTCGAGGAACAGCACAAAAAAGTCAAAATGTTTTGACTTCGTTCTTTCTATTCCGCGGAACGTTTTTTTGTTCCTTCTTGATTGCGTCAGATCGTTCCGTGTGACGTGCGTATACTCGTTTCCGCTGTTCCTCGGGTGAAGTATACGCGGGTCACCGGAAATAATCGTTCCTCCACTGTTCTTTCTGTTCCGCGGAATGAGTATACGCGCACCTTTCCCATCCCCAAATTTTGCAACAATGCAGAAAAGTGTTATGTCAAGCAGCTAATGAAAACGGAGCAAATTAAAAAGCGGCCATCAAAGTATGACACTCGCTCAAAGCGTACATTTTGTTCAGAAAATGGCGCGTGCTGCTGCATGCATAAAAAGTGCCATGAGCCGATGGATTGCCCATATATGTGAAGTCTAACATGTATGTACCTGGAACGAGATTGCGATTGAGCGCACTGCAAATTTGAGCTCATCGTCCAACGTGATTGACGAAAGTTTGGATACAGACGTCGGAATGATTGCTAGAATTACAAAACGTGTGAACAAATGAGAAAACGAAAGTTTCAAGTGGATCTCTAACCACTCTGACAACCGTCCCCATTGTATCCAGTATGGGAACAGTCACATTTGTCATGATTGTAGTGATTGACGCACACGCCATGTTCACACCAGTTGTTGGAAGCACATTCATTCAAACAGCCCTGGCCAATCACCACGTTGTGATACTCGTCGCTGATTGGCTCGTCGAACATCGATGAACTAATGCAGCCAATGAACGCTGGCATACCTGAAAGCAATAAATGGCTGGCTTGGTTTCTGTAAGCAAATCTTTGATATTGAACGCGTTTTCATACCACATAATAGCTCATCCAACTCCAGCCTAGCTTTTCGGAGCTCATGTTTCCTGCATGCGTTGGAGCAAACGGGCAAGTTCAGATTTCGGTGAAAGCTGTACATTATGTACCATCGTGAGACTTCCAATTGCATTTTTTGTTAAATGTTGAAGCCACTCTATGCAGTTGTTCATTCTCAAAAGAAGGACGTCTAGGTTCTCACGAAAAACAATTGTAAGTTGATTGTTTTCGGTAATCCACTGCTGTGCAATCAAATGCAGTGAATCTCTATTTTCTGAACTTCAAATCAACATAACCAAGAATGTGGCTAGTGTGTTACTGCTTCACTTTCACCATGATGATCAGTGGATATCAAGTGTGTTGTTCAACCGCTCGTAAGTCGCTCTGACAAGCTTTACCTTTTTCTTAAAAAGAACGTTTGAACAAGATAAAATAGGAAATCGTTTCCTTTGAAGCCTGTGACTGGCTGCAACTGGCCAGTCTAAGTTGGAAGCCAGCCGTTGACATCCACAGACATTTTCTCGTTGCAACCTAACGAATTCGGTCAAGCAGCCAGAGAGCACGGTAGAATACGCCCTATCGGTCAGCAAAGGTTGGGTGGATGGCGCTATCGCACCTGGACAACCAGATGTGTGTCCGCAATCCACGACTGTGTGGAACACAGGTGAGTCTCTTGGACCAAGGCGGGACACCCGCGTTTCAAGATTCAACAGACCTTCGAAGAATAACGGTGGCAAAATCAAAATAGCGCTCAGGGGCCGTTTCTGGCGGCCGAACTGTTGGACGCGAACAAGGAGCTGGTTGCGGTGGCCACTCATGGCTCGACCAGATTTGTGCTCGGCTGCAATGCTGACACGGGCAAATTGACTGTGATGCACGCCGATGAAGTGATGATGCCCGGAGCCGAGGTGTCCGATCCCCGGCTGTGCGTTCGAGGAGCGACATCACTGATGAGACATTGAAGGTTGACAATAATCTGGGGGTGTTCTATTTTGTGCGGTCCTAACCTTTCATGGCAGTAAACAGATCAAAATGCGAGGACAAGTCAACATTAAACCAACCACCGTCTGATTGTCCCACCCAAATGCCAGAGTGTGAGACATTGACCGTTGCCAAGTCCAGCACTTGTTGGGAATCCGACTGAAAGTCGACGGTGACGTTGAACTCTGTGCCGATCACGGAC
>JASAMV010004756.1:0-20016 GCA_030248065.1 Rhynchonema sp. JSB1_4
CAGCGCGAGCGGAATTGCGTGTGCTGGGCAGGTCGATTGCACCGGATCGACCGTGTGATCTTTTTATTATGTCTAATGTTTTCCTTCTGAAAGCTTCGTTTCCCTAGCACAAAGGACAAAGTCTCCCCAAATTTCTATGTGTCACTTTTATTTTCAATCTGGTTCCAAAAGTTTGTCAACGCGCCAAAATCTGACTGAATCACCAAATGAAATGTGGTTCAAATCAAAGTCAAGACAATTATAAAACGAGTCAAGCCCCAAATCGGAATGAGCCCTTAATCGGAATAAGCCCTTAATCGGAATGAATCACAAAAGTACAAAAGAGTCCTTTAAATACTCATGATCTGAACTTTAAGTGAGATAAACAACAATCTCAAAATAGTATCACAATTAAAAGGTCAGAGGTGGAGGATCAAAACAGCTTTAAGGTCGGAAACTTTAAAAGTTGGGTACTGCTACTTTTTCAATATCAATATCACATTAGCCCAAAAATTGCACGAGAGTTGTTTACAGTCATGGCAGCTCACGCGGGGCCCACGCCCTGTCACTCAAACGCCGGGTGCATGACGTCTTTGCGTTCGCTGCCTCTCGCGGGGCCCACGCCTTGTCACTCAAGCGCCGTTCGGGGCCCACGCACACTTTGATGGGTCCGGTGACAGGTGCCATAGGGACCGTATCATAGGACCAGGCGCACAACCAGATGAAGGGGACTGTCTCATCTGTGACATTCGCGACCTTCAAGAGAAAATCGAGCCCCTGCTCGAAGTCTATGGGTATCCTGAAAAAGAAGTTATTTCAAGGAAGGGTCCTGAAAAAATTTATTAAATTAGGTATTTATGTGTGTTATTATATTTGATTTGTTTGGTTTGTGACAGAAGGACACGTGGCGAGGGTCAAAGAGGAGTTGTAGAAGTAGCAGACTGGGGAAAATATGTAGGAGACAGCAGAATGGGGAAAGATTGGAAGAAGTAGAAGGAACCACGTCGGTAGAAGAACGACAATACACAAAAGAAATAATAACCAAAATAATTAACAAAAACGGGGTTATATCACAAAGTCGAAAGAAAAATGAAAGAAAACACAATACGTGCATGAAACAATTCATATTGTAAAACAATGTCAAAATAGCGGAGGGAAATATAACGCGCGCACTCTTTCCAAACGAGAGCATGAATGAAAATGACAAAATATTTTTTTTGATATTTTCTGGTTTATCAACAAAAGTAAAAACACATTGCAGTTGTACAATTGAATCAGCGAAGCACAAGCCCAGCAAAATTGAGCTATTGGTTGCTGCCTAACATCTCAGAATGGTACCAGAATTAGCTAGGTAATTCGATGATGATAATGAAGTGTACGGTTTAAGATCCAAAGTATTTTTCTGGCACCACGCTCAACCTTTCGAGAAAAAGGTACTGATAATACAGTGTAAAGAAAACAAGAAAAAAACAAAATGCCTGGAAGAAACAAAAACACTTGTCTTGGGGCTAATCAAAAAACATCACACAGATGCATAATTCACACAGAAAATTTTCACTTCGTTCTCCGACCAGCTACATAGCGCTAACACCCATCAACGCGGCATTTAGTTTCGACTGTGGTGGGACAGGCAGCAATAAGAATGCGAAAGGAACAGAAATAGCATTTGGATGGGTTTGATTGCATGGATTTTGGATTTTTTTTATACTTTAGCTCATCTGTTGGCCATACAAGATGAGAAAAATAAATAAATCAATCGGGGTTTAATTGATAAAATCTATTGTGACTGAATTTCAAAAGAGAAAGTTTTTCTTGCATAAAGTGTAGAATCCCAATCGCATTTTGTGCCTCACCGGTGAGTCCCAACGATAAACGAAAGTTTGCACATTTGTAATCTATTATTAGATTTACAATCTATTATCACATTTATAATTATCACTCTACACACGCGGTGGTCACACAGAACACCCTCAAATAAAAACATTCAGTCCGTTTGAAAAAATGAACAAGCTTGAAAGAAGAAGCTTGGAAGAGTGGTTAAATAAATTATGGACAAAAACACAAGAAAATTTAGTAAAAAACTAAAATAAAATATAATTAAACATAAATCATTTATATTTGGTTCCACTTTCAGGTAATTTATCAATCTTTAATCTCCCCTTGTCACTTCAGGATAGCAACAAAAGTTCGAGCAGGGGCTCGATTTTCTTTTGAAGGCCGCGAATGTCACAGATGAGACGGTCCCCTTCATTCGGTCGTGCACCTGGTCTTATGATACGGTCCCTATGGCACCTGTCACCGGACCCATCAAAGTGTGCGTGGGCCCCGAACGGCGTTTGAGTGACAAGGCGTGGGCCCCGCGAGAGGCAGCGAACGCAAAGACGTCATGCACCCGGCGTTTGAGTGACAGGGCGTGGGCCCCGCGTGAGCTGCCTTGACTGTAAACAACTCTCATGCAATTTTTGGGCTATTGTGATATTGATATTGAAAAAAGTAGTAGTACCCAACTTTTAAAGTTTCCGACCTTAAAGCTGTTTTGATCCTCCACCTCTGACCTTTTAATCGTGATGCTATTTTGAGATTGTTGTTTATCTCACTTAAAGTTCAGATCTTGAGTATTTAAAGGACTCTTTTGTACTTCTGTGATTCATTCCAATTTTGGGGCTTGACTCGTTTTATAATTGTTTTGACTTTGATTTGAACCATTTCTCATTTGGTGATTCACACAGATTTTGGCGCTTTGACAAACTTTTGGAACCAGATTGAAAATAAAAGTGACACACAGAGATTTGGGGTGACTTTATCGTTTGTGCTAGGAAAACGAAGCTTTCAGAAGGAAAACATTAGACATAATAAAAAGATCACACGGTCGATCCGGTGCAATCGACCAGCCCAGCAACACGCATTTCCGCTCGCGCTGACAATCATTCTCCGCAGGGGCTTTTCCACTTCAGTTCATCATTCGTGCAGATGGGTCTCAAATGCTTTGTTTTGTTCTCGTCCACTTCTTTCCCAAACACTGGTCCAATTCTAGTTGACTGACTTGTGGATGATTTCAGTCGACTGCATGAACGCATTACTGTTGTCAACTAATCCCCCCAATGTCGAGTTTTAGCATGCACAATGTGCCAGCTCACAACAGACGCATAACGGTCATTGGATTGTACGTGTATGTATGTCTTTGCTTGAATTGTCATCAATCAAAACTCGGTCGCTGGGACACAGGCGTGGAGTTCCTGGTTAATGACAACTAATTTGCTCCCATTCCAAAGGGTAGCCAAATACCTCGCTACGTGGACGCAATGGAATTGTGGCATCTGCATAGTCGACCAGTCATCCACCAGGGCACCACCTGGATTGAATTAGTGTCTCGGATGGGGTTTAGCAACGTGAATAAAGCAAATGAAAAACAATTGGACTGTTCCCAATTTTCACTGGATGTATCACCACAACGGAATTTTCGGTTAATATCGTGGCACAAAGGCGACACACGCGCGTACAATACGTATATACTTTAATCTTGGATAGATTTCCCGCAAAAACCATATCTTATAGATTGGTTTTCAAACGCACCGAATCAGTGGACAGTAGCTTCCAGTTGCATCCTAGTAAATCGATCAAAATTCCTACAAATTTGTGTGGTAACATGATCATGGTTGGGCGGTTAACTTTGGATTTTAGGTGAAAACATGCATATGCCCCCATGCATCGGCTTGTTCTCAAAATCCGTGTCACTGTGTGGTTTATTGTATATGCTGGGTTTCGTGCAAAACCAACCAGCCAAATAAGATCTGTATTTGACATAATTTCATGGTTATTCAATTCATGGCATAACATTCAATAAAAAGCACATCACGTGAAACATCATCGCAGCAGCAGCACAACAAAAAGCACTAATCAGCATTTGCGGTTACAACGTGACAAGAATAATCCCCGTAGACTTACATGAATATGAATGAATAAAAAGGAACACCAAAAATCAACGAGCACAAAATCGATACTGATCAGTCCTCAGAAAGTGCGCAGACGGAATTCATTGCGTTATACATGTTTCGTTAAATAATGTCACTGTGCACCGGGGTAATCATACCACAACAATAACGTCATAATCAAAACACTGATAATCATAACAGTGACGTGATACGGTAATGCATGATTAAAAATCATCACAATCACACAACTTATGTACACGATTCAGTTGCCAATCAATCGAGTTCAAGCGCATCCACCGGTTTCGTTTTCGCGTCTTCTTGGGTCGAGCTTGTGTCCGCCACCAGCTCACTCGGTGCAACCAGTTTCTTCAGTGCGTCTTTCAACGCAACGTGATATTGCTGCAAACAGAGTTGCGTTGGCTTGTTGGATACAAATTTGTGATACAGTGTCCTCTGTACATAAGCGTAGCCCGTGTCGTGCCTTGTGTGAGTGTGATAATATGCTCCAACACGCTGCACATGCACGATATACGTATGTACGATGCCCTATGATCGGTACCGAATTGAAGATTTTACCGCATGCCTTTTTCAGGCGATTGAACATCTTGAGTTGAGAAGATTTCGAAATTTACTGATCCTACTAACTTGGATCAGTGTAAGGGCAATAAGTCTTATGCTGGTAGAAATTAGTTAACTCGACACGTTCTCATGACAAAAAGTCAGGTGACCAAGGCAAGACCGATCACCAAATTGGATACCACCGACAAGTATCGGTAATGACCACAGCTGATACTTGGCAATACCTTGAGTGCAGTGAGGTACTGCGAGCTCTGTCGACCGGCTCGATGTTCGTCAATCGATTTCTGCATGTCGCCGCACCACGACGTGATCTGGATGAGGTAAAGATGGAAATATTTCCGCCCTTGGATTACAAATGGATGCTAAACTATCGTACCTGTGCATTGATTTCGTCACGTTTCAGCCAGAAATGTCGTTTGATCACGTCGGCAAACACCGATGTCGGACGGCGCAACTGCTCCAACATCGCCCAGCTGCAACAAACATCACAAACTACTTTGTCAATTTAGTAATTTGTTCATATGCAGGCCAGACCATCAGACGGGCTTGGTGATTGAAATGGACATATAGGACCTGCCTCGGTCACGCGAGTTTTTTCATCAGTGAATTTAACCGATGTAACTAATTTCGACCAGGGTGTAATGTTGGCAAAGAGCCGGACACAGGAAGGGGCGGAAGGGGGCAAAATATCGAAATATCCACAATAAACCAAAATGCAACAACCAGCCCGCAAAGTGGACGCACCGCACAGTAGCCTGCCTGATGTTGGCGTCATATTCCCTGGACGCTGCTTGACCTGCCACCGTACTGCGACTGCGTTCATAACCGGGCTCGTTGAAATATGGCTCGGGTACAAGGATCAGTGATTGGATAGAGACCAGCACCTAAATGCATTATTCATTGGTTGTTGTTTATTGTGGCAGCTCTGATAGGCATAGATTATCCACTTCTCAGTGGATAGTGATTTGCGCCTGAAAGATCAGCTCAAATAACAGCATGACCCAGAGACATCAAAAATTTCCAAACCAACCACAAAACTCTGTGTAAGCATAAGCCTTAGCATGACACCAAAAGCAGCCTAATCCCCTGGAACAAGACAAGAGCTGTGCCGTCTTGGCTCTGCACCTTTTTTCTTGCTCAAAGTGATCCTGCTCAAACCGGCTTTGTCCAGTCGCTTGGCCACCTAATTACCATTCTATCCGGTGGATACTTTTTAAATAAGAACAGAAATTTAATTTGCCCATACCCTATCACGTCACATATTATATACCAGTATATGAACTTTGTACGTGATTTTTGTACATGTCTTTTGCTTGGTGGCACTTGCCTGCAGAAAGCTGCTTGTCTGCGCATTCCAGCGTTCTTCGGGTCGACCGTGCCACGTGTTCAGTACAGACAGACACACCTTGCCGTCGTTGTAGAGATTCGGATTGAAACGAACCTGTCACGTGTTGCCGATAGAACATTAGTGCTGCGTTGTGAAAAAAGCTTAAGTCGGTATCAACTTGGTGATCAGATCTGCCTTGGTCACGTCATAATCCGAAATCTGCCGATACCAGCAAAAAACTTGTTGAAATCAAATTCAAAAACGTAAAAGCATTACGTAGACAAGACAGATTCGATCACCAAGTTTACACCGTTCCAGATGCAAAAAAAATCAACAATTCGCATACGGAATGTGCGCCCGTTGTCTGCAGATTGATGTGCATCGGCGATTGGGGATATTCGAGTGGGAACCACACATCGAACTCGAAACATCCGTTCGCGTAGGGCGTGTCCGCTGGACCGATGATCAGCACCTGCATATATAGCAACATTACAACACCACAGTGCGTCCTTTAGGTATGATACACACGGTACTGGTCTAGCTCGGTTGGTTGACGAGTGAAGTAAAATTCGGTCAAAGCATACCCACTACAAGCCATATTCGCTATACACTTCGCTGGCATCAGGCTCGAGTTTGGTTAAAACTAGGTGTTTTTGATGTGACCGTATTGTTTTGCAAAAATTGCAAATTCGGCCAACAGAAAATTTTTCTCATCGGAGGTCTGGGAACAGCTTTTACACGCGTCTTACAATTTTCAAAAAAACATGAAATACAAGATCTCTGAAAACGACCAAAGCAAACCCGATTGACAGCCAAGTGCGCAATACCCGAATCAGCGTGTTCGCAAAAATGAAAATACGTGAATGGTCAAGTCCAAAGCTCCAAATGGTGGCGACATATAGACTGATGCCCTTGGACACTTGATAACATGATGTTTCAGCCGACCTTCATAACATCCAATCGTTCCTCAGCAGCACGTACGAACACGGACGACGATGCGTTGAGGGGGAGGGATGATGACAGAGCCACTGCCTCCTGTATGATTGAGGGCGGTATATTGCATCATACGAAGGCCAGAGTGTAGCAGGTAAGCCCAATGTGAAACATACCTGTGCCAAACGCCTAGTTCTCGCACTCACACCGCCAGCCAACGACTGTTTGGCGGCATTCGCTGAGTTCTCGTAGTGATACGGCACTCGCATTGTGCCATCAGCGTTCCAGAATGTTATGGTTTCTGAGCAAACGTAATTCAGATACAGAGATAAACACAAAGCAAACCAACAATTTGATAATCAGATTTAAAAATTTTACGCAGATTAGCAACAATTTGACGCTAACCGACCATATTGCAACGGTTTCATCGCGATCACGTATTGTTCGTCGACCAGCGCACTCAGATTGGCTGCGTTCACTGAAAACACGCAAGATGTTGAACAGAAACAATGCAAGACAACAAATATTCCCCACCGTGCATTGTATTGTCCATATGATTGTCACCGTCATGTGTGTATTCAGCCAACAATTCCACCACCGTTTTCAACAACGGGGCCAATCGAAGCAGACCCTCGTCGTCGGTCTCACCCTGGCTCATCGGACCAGGCGTTGGCTCGACCTCAAAGGGTGATGACCTACAACATAAGTAAATGTGAACTGGGTTAAGTTTGTAAACGTGAACTTGGTCGTGTGACATTTTTGATCCAAAGAATTGTCACTAATTTCGACTGGCCTAAGTTGTGGAAATTGGGTCTGGGCACAACTTTTATACTCGCCGACGTTAGTGTCTGTCAACAGTAAATCTCGAAGCATCCAGCGTCGCGTGATCAAATCCGACCACCAAATCCGGTTATCTTCAAAAAGTAGCTCGTATAGCGCAAGGACGAGAGATTGCAACCCACTTGTTCGTCTGCTGTTGCTGATGAGTCGAGTCCGGTTCGGGCTGTTGGTCTTTCCCTTGTTGCTCGCCGCCGCCAATATTCAATTTGGACAGATATTGTCGCACACAGTCGTCCATTTTCAATGCAACACGCGCCTGCGACACACAAATTGAGGTGGATACAGTTCGCTCGCTTTACAGTGACAGTATTTTTATCTTTTGTTTATGGTAGTAAGACCCCTCAACGTAGTAAAATAATGTCTCTGGAGTCCATCTTGGTCCTAGTAGCCTTGCAAATGCCTTTATAGCAGACTGTCGGTCCGCAAATCTCACAATCTTGTAATTATGCTTATTCCGTATTATGTTCTTCCGTTATTTTTTGAGTGGGTGACGACGCAATAAATCAATCAACTGGTCCAAGCACCAAGCAGATGCAGTTGCTGTTCAAGAACTCGAAAACAAACAAACAACCAGAGCAAATAAAATCAACTGAACCAACCAAACTGTCGGCATTCGATGTTTCACAGACCAACGCTCGCAACGACGCCCATTTGCACATGGCGATGAGCAGACGCAGCGCTGACTCGTACACATTCAGATGACGCGAAATGTCGAGCACTGAAACAGAGTTATGTGAGCCGATGTACAATCAAGGCAAACACCACTATCAAGACTACGACGAGGCATATTTCACCTATATTTTGCGATAAAGTTGAAGCACGAATTGCGACCAGCTAAGAGTTGTTTCCCCACACAAAACAAACAATTTCCTTGCTGGTGGCAATTAGTGCAAACACTGATGCAAAATGCGGGCCACATAACGTTTGGTTATGCGACGTCGTGGTCCAATCGCAGTCGCACCTTAAGTGCTAACTTGACAATAGGTGTCACATTGAGCTACCGACTTATCGATTGCTTCACACGATGCTTTGATCGAACGATGTAATTATGAACAAGATCAACAATGCAGGCGACTAGAAAATACCATTGTGTGGCAGCTTATATTTCACGCATGTCTGATTTCAGCAACCAAATTTGTCTGAATCAATTGAATTTTCGTGTCTGGACACATGACTCCTCCAAGGTCTAGCAATCAAACTGACCAGAATCATTCCTCAAATAGGTGCGCAACACGGCCACCACACACGACTGACGAATCGATTCGATCAAATCACCAGGCAGTTCACTGTCGTCATCCGACGCATTCGCTCGATGCAGCAAACTCGACAGCACCTGTGCAGCAAACGAAGACTATTGAATCAGTCAAGTTCATATACCCCTTCATGGTGAGGTGAATGCTTCATCTTTACTGAACTGAGAATATTTTGGAAGATAATTTGGTACCCAATCTGCGGTTAACCGCCTCATTACGACTTTGTATTACACAAGTAATAGTCACAATGCCGGAGCCCGTCAATGTGCCCATAGAGAAGGTAGTCTGTAATGAATCCATGAATGGTGCCCTCGGTCGGCTTCGAGCCCGCCACCTTCACCCAGCCAGTCGCACAACCACTGCGCCACCACCACGTACCTTCAACAACACAGCCACATTGTGTTCGTCACGTCGTCGTCGCACATCCATTTCGTTCGCACTGTTGTTCACCGTTGACTGCTGCGTGCTGCCCGTGCCGAAACCCGTGCCTTTCGCCCAATACTGTTGCTCGCTTGTGGTTTGGTGTCTACAAGGGTGGTGGTATTGGGTATGTCATCAATTACCATCGCCTTGTATGATCCTTGCAAGCTATTCCATGGTGACATAAGCCAACACAGTGAAAACTTTAGAAAAATGATATTCAAGACCCCATTCTGCTGCTGGCCAGCTTATTCGCACTCTACTGACAACCGACTAGAACGGATGCCAATCGCGTCACTATAAACAAATCCAGTACCAGTAGACATGGTTCATTCAAAATTAACCAGGTGCCATTTGCACCTAGAATGTACCCATTGATCAACGAGAAGCTGGCGTTTCACTATCGGACAACCAAAGGCTTTCATCAAAAAATGGGGTCAATAATAATAAGATGCTGCAAAGAAAGCTAGACTACCCCGACTGATCCGATCGCTAATGTTTCACGCCAGAATGACCTCTAGGCCCAGTCAAAAACAGCACTCCGTTTGCATGCGAAGTGACCACAAACGAAAGACAATCAAGAAAAACACTGCTGGAAACCAAGCCCTTTCAGATTCATTCATGCAATACCTGTCATATCTGAGATTTCCATGCGCACGCGTGCCGAGTGTGCCCGTGGCCTGGTGTGCACCACGAGCCCGACTGGAGTCGCTGTCTTGCACAAACTGACGCAGCAGACGACCAACCACTCGCACTGACGCTACGTTGCTGTGCACTGAAATCAGAGTGGATGGTACAGTCTGTTAAAAACAATGCCGAACAATGATGCTTGAAACCAGCGTATGTGTTCTGACAGCTGCCCTCGCAAATTTGGGTGATCGCAGCACGCGCCGGTCCGCATACAGATAATCCTGCACCATTTCAGTGCTAATTACAAAAACCAAATTTGATCACTCTGTAGCAGACACCACAACCTACCACCAAATTGTATTGTGCATTGCATTCCCTACACCCTCCCCCGCAACCACAGCACTACTTTTTATGCACACGACGACTGTATTCGCCAACCGTTCATATTGAGTGGATGATGTGCGAACGCAGCGAGACACAACAGCAGAATGTCAGTGATGCCCAATCGATTCGATTCGCAACGCACATCCACGCCGACATCGCTCTCGTACAAACGGTCGAGACACACGAAACACAACAACGACAGGTCGGTGCTGCGCGTTGTCACATCTGTGCACACAGATGGATAGATGGTGTTTAGAGCAGACAACACAAAATGATCTATGTCAGCATTTACATAAAGTTGGTGATCGGACTGGTTTTGCCTTGACCATCGTTGGTCAAATGGAATGAAATCATTCGCTGACTAGCTGATGCCACCAATTTCATTCCAGACAGATGAAACATAATTTTAAGCAAATCTGGTATTCGCTGTAATTCGACTGATCAATCCTGAACTCGTGATTATTGAGACTTTGTTGACAAGTTTGGAAAATGAATCGTCGGGAACCCGAACCGAACCATCATGTAAACTATTCCCACGTGCACACATACCATATCTGTCGGTGGTGACACCCATAGCGAGCCTGAGCAGTTGTTGTGCCCGCCGTCTGTTGTGCGTCACCAACAATTCAGCATAACCGGGCAGACGCAGGAACACACTGAACGCAACCACGGCGTACGGCGGTAGCATACCTGTCAGTCGTATACTGTATATATATGCTGCGTATTGTATTGAACTACGTTGACAATGGCTGGCTATGGTAATGGTGATGCTTTTTTCGATCCTCTTGACAGTCATTTTTTGTCAGAATTCTCACCTTATACGTGGAATGGTGCATTGGTTGGGCATTTTAAAAGCTCAAATATCTATTTGGATGACTAGATTATCCGTCACCATTCAGAACGGTTAACCACAAGGGATCACTCTAAAGAGGATCCATGCACAGTTTTAAGTACACAATCATCATGACGTCAACCAACCAGCATTGCTCGGCAGCATTGTCAAACTGGTGGCGGTGGCAGTGCTCGGTTTGTGTTGGTGCAGCGATGGCTGTAAGCACATGGTCCATGATCACGCTCAATTCTGAACCCAACTATTGTTGCCTGAGCCTGACTAATCAAGGCGACCACCCACCTGCATGCCGCCGACCACTGGCAGACCGCTCACCACCTGACTGGCCAAATCCATGAATTCGAAATCGTACTCGGCCGAATCGCCAAACGATGCAGTGCCACCAGCTGCAATGCATGGTGACATAAGTCGGTATCAAGCTTGGTGATCGGTACGGCGCAGTCTTGCCTTGGGTCACGTGACTTGCTGCATATTTAACTACAGTATCACACAATTTGCTAATGCCACGAATTTTGACCAGTGTGTGTTAGTTGTTTGTAAAGCTGCTCAAAATACGTGACTAAATTTCGAAATATACATCATGCAACAGTGTTATAGTGTATACACCAACGTGAAACATCACCACAAAACAACACATACCACCGAAAATGGGCGGCAGTTCTCCGTGCTGCAGATAGGCATACGGATCGGTCATGTACATGTTGTACATGTTCTGTTGTTGGGAGGACGTTGGGGCCAGCACGGCACTCGGACCACTCGTGCTTGGATGGGGCTCGGAGCTGCGAAGTTGGAATAGAAAGTTGAAAAAAAACGAAAAATGTAATTGCGATGGCTTGCTTGAACAAGTAATGCTTTATTTTCCTCACCGTTTGCCGCCGGCGACAAAGATGGGCTTGACCAATTGCAAATGACAGGCCAACAGCGACAAGCCACCCATTCGTGCGAACACATGCAGTGGCGTGTCGATATTCGGTGGTGCCTCTCCGGGGCTGGGGGCTGAAACGGACAGTTTTGAACTGTGTGATGGTTGGAAATTGGGTACCCTGTTTACAATGACATCATCGAGCGCCGGCCATTTTTCGGTCACCATGAAGAATCTTTACCAAACACTGTGTTTTTTTAGGTTAACAACAGATTGGGGACCAAACCAAGGTAGCAATCAAAAGTATTGACTTTATGGGGGTTACCAAATGGAGTGTGTAGCAGTGTTTAAAATGAAAGAGCATTTAAAGTGGAGACAGTGTAACTCAAAGACAGACCACTGTTCCCACTGAGCGGCACCAGTTTCACGCACGCAACATTCACGTCCAAACAGTCAACAGTGCGCAACACACACGCCGGTGTCCAATCGGTGCTGCAAATGGCGGTGAAGAATAATTTATGGACAACTAGTTTATCATTATTGAGATTGTCGTTGTCGTTCGGAACAGAAAAAACCGACTGGGTAATTATGACGTATAACATCAACAGCATTGAGACAATCAGCTTTCACCGCAGGTCATCAGATCGCTGATGTTACACGCGAGAATGACAACAGTGGCCGATCCAAACTAGCTAGTAACATCTAACTTCCGAGATAACAAGACACCAATCAATGGCACACCACACCGACCCAGCAACAATGTGTTCATCTGCTTGTGCACACAAATAGTACATGTTGCCTTGTTTGTCGTACAACACTGTGTTGCTGTTGTTGGAGGAAGCCGCTTCCGCCTGACTCCCGACACTGTTTGATGCTTCTGAACAAATAAACTAAAAATTATTCACGCTTATTCACAAAAATTGATTAAAACTACAATTCCAATCACCACTACTGTCCATTTGTTCGTTGCCGACCACCGTCTGTGCGAAATGCACGCGCGCACCTGCATATTTGGAACTGCCAATCTTACCGGACGAGCTAGCTGGTTTCTGAAACAACATTCCAATGTAAAACCTCGTTTATCTTACAGATACATATATTAGCTCCAAATTCAACGCAACACGCGTACGTTTTCAGACAAACACTAGCGAGTCTGACAACGGCTGCTGGACTAAAGCAAGCAAAGCCAATTTTCGTCTGGACCACGTTTGCGTGTGAGAGTAGCAGCAGTAAAATTCGACTCTCAAGTATAGGAAGATACAAGTTCTTCAAACTTGACACGGGTCAACTCAGTACACTATCAATACCACTGCAGTACCTGCACATACAACGTGTCCATCCCCACATGTCTCCACGCATCAACTAATGTTTCATGTGCATCAATGTCACGCGCAATCGCCAGCTCACCGAGCACGCGCGCACAGATCACACTCGGATGAACACTGGCGCTGTATGTTGAGTCTGAAATCAGGTCGGCTACATACAGTTCTGGTGAAAACATGACCGAGTTGTATTTCACTTCAGCTGTAGTCATCACCTTCGGTCTGGGTTCGCGTTTGGGGTGCTATATACTTGCGGGCCGGAAAAAACCGTTTTTTTCGGAAAAAAACCGAAAAAAATCGTTTTTTTCCGAGGCCCGGAAAAATACGTTTTTATTTTTCCGAAAATTTTTCCAAGTGGCAACTTTTGGAAAAAAACGGTTTTTTTCCAAAAATTTCCGAGATATTTTCCAAGGTCGCGAGAAGATGTTGTCAAAACCAATGTAAATCGGTACTAAACAGTTCAAAATGAGCACTTTTTAATCTCCAAGTGCATTTTTAGCCTGTTTCAAGCCATTTCCCGACGAAATTTTCTCCAAAATAGGCGTTTTTGGACCATGGGTATCGTTAAGTACTGGAAAAATATTTGGAAAAAAACGGTTTTTTTCGGAAAAAAACGTTTTTTTTCGGAAAAACGGTTTTTTTCCAAAAATATATTTTGCGGAAAAATACGCAAGTATAGGGTGCTACAGAAAATTTTTTCATTAAATTCAAGGTCATCACAAATTTTTCGAGTATCAACCGATGACCATCGTAAAGAGACAATCAATTCGCAACTGTTTGCACTGGTCAAGCCAGACTGACCATCAATATGTGCATTCTGTTTGATGTTTGTGTGCACGAGCACGGTGACACGTTGATCGTCGAGTATCGTGTCCAACAACAATTGCTGCAACGATGCACCCATCTGAGCGCCACCATCGGCACTCGACGCTGACAACAACTCGCACATCAACGTGCTGCAAACAACAAATACACGGCATGTACAAACATACGGTCCTGACTGTGTGCATAAGCATACCGCGCACTTTTACACAATATGAGTACAAGGATTCCAACTGTAGTCTGTCGCCTAGTACGGTGACTTGACATGGACTCACTAATTTCGATCACTACGAGGAATGTTCTCTGCGTGCAGCTTCAGCTAATAGCTTAGCGGCAGATTGGGAATCAAACATTGCCAAAAATCACTTCATGGACCAAGCCCAAACGCACCAGAATCTGGTTTGATGTTGTTCACTTGTGGGTAACAGTCGATGCAGCAGGGTTAACGTTGCCTGATACAACAAGGCCATCCAATCCGTGTAGCTGCTGTTGACCACAAAACGGATCAAGGCAGCGATGAACAGCCAATCGGCGTCTACAGCCAGCCAATCAACGATCGGGCGCGCGCATGCTGATTGGCCGAAGAAACGCACCAATGACAGCAGCTGGTGTTCTTGCGTGCTTGTGAGCGGATCTGCGCATCAGTTATAGTTATTGAAGGGTTGTTTGGTTGTCGGCTTGTGCTTTCACAGACGGCCAGTGCACCAGATCATCGTCAGTGCGAATGCACCCTACGGCCACGCGGCCAACTCACGGATAAACAGAAATATGTATGGATATCGGTTCTCCTTACAATGTGTCACAACGCACCATTATGATGTGTGCACAATTGTGTGATCTGTTGTGCCAACTGCGTCAACAATCCACAGTCAGTCATTGTGAGCACGGCCGATCGTGACAGACACACGTTGGCCAACAACGACATCACTTGGTCCTGCTCGGTTACGGTAGTCGTCTGTGCGGCGTACTGTAGGATTACGGTAAGCGTCGGTGAGTTTGGACCAATCAGCGACTCGACGGCGCACACCGAACAGCACAACCAGCCAATGGCCGTGTAGAAGGGAGCGGAGTCGGACGGTGATTGCATGATGGTGGTGATGAGCGCTGGCCAGCTGGGACTGCAAAAAATGAGTTCATGCTTTTGGGAACAATGGAGCAAATACTAAAGAACCAAACCTGTTCTCCGTGTCACCAGTCAGATTGGCGAGCAGGGCTGGTAATCTGGAACGTAACATCAAAGATAAGCATATAACAATATTTTCAGCAACGTTCAGCACCAAACTAACTTTTCGCTGTCGGCCAGCTGTGTTTTCCACAACAATCCAGCGGTCAACCAAACGAGTAAGGCACATAGTTCAGTGGATGAGCCTGATGTTTCACTCATATTCTGTTGTACGCATCGTGCCAGCAGCGTGCGAACGTAACAGAGTAGAACAGCAATACTGAAAAATTGGAAGCCGCCATTCGGCAAGATCAAGTTTTGTGATCGGATCGGGTCTGCTTGGTCATGTCGCCCTTTTCAATAAACCACATCTCAGCATTTACCAGTGGTGTCGTTGGGGGGGGGAAGGGGGGGTTACCCCCCTAGTATCCGGTATCCGGTATCTTGATTTTTTCACCCAGGGGTATCCGGTATCCTGACTTTTTGTCCAAGAGTATCCTACCCTAAAAATTTTCCGAAAACGGTAAAAATCGCCCATTTTACCTCCAAACTGCTCAAAATCGCTTGCTAGCGCAAGCATAACCCCCAAAATGACCATTTTTTGCGCTTTCAACACCGATTTTGCTCAATTTTCCTCTTAAAAAATTCACTTTTTTTGAACAACCCCCCTGGGTATCCGAGATTTTTTATTTTAGGGAGCAACCCCCCCCTGGTATCCGAGATTTTTCATTTTGGGTATCCGGTATCCGAAAATTTTGGATTTTGGATATCCGGTATCCTGACTTTTTGATTTCCCAACGACACCACTGGCATTTACTGACGTCGCAAATTTCAGACAAGCGTAACATTTGTCTATTAACTGTTCTCAGCTGACCGGGAACAGCTTACACGCAGGTCGAAACTAGTGGAACATTAGTAAAGTCGAAAATATCGGATAACCAGATTGCACACCGCTCTGCAGGATCGGTATCAAAATTAAAATGCAGATTTTTTCATCATGAACACAGAACTTTTACCATAGAACAACTGACCAATCCAAATCCGGTTGTTTCGATGATCCGTTGGGTGAGCAAATAGACACAATCAATTCAGCGATCAATGATCGACTTGTAGGCATCAGCCAACCGTATTGTTCTGCAGAGGATGAAGCTGTTTGGGTTATGCTCGTACACATGTTTGTTTCTTGTTTTGTTGCCCTCAATGACGTATAAAACACGCAGGTAAATTGGTGATGAAAGCATAGTTACAATACAAGACCAGGCGGGAAGATCACGGGTTTATGGTTTTCGGACTGTGGAAGGGTTTCGGCCGGCTTAAACCCGACCCAGGTGCCAGCAAAATGCATACTGCCCTTGCCCATGGTTCACAACTATGTACAAATCACAAAATAACCTAGTGTGTATAAACATACCCAGATGTTGCAGCACAGTGATGATACATTGTGTGAGCGTGCATATACGTCGATTGGCAGTCAACAGCCAAATGTGCATGGCTTGATGTGCAGCGTGTTCCGTGCACGTTCGTTGTGTCAACAGCACCAACAGTGCACGATGCAGTGCTGAGATCGGATGCGACACACCCGTATCGTGACTGTTGGCTGCACCGAGCACACAGCACAGAAGGGACGACCAGTTGACGCTGCAAATTGTACATCGCTTGAGTTGTTCGAGCTTCGGTAAACCTTCCAGCGCGAAACAGTTGGTCAAAGTATTTTATATTTAGAACTTCCGATCAATCATAACAGGCGGTTGCTTATCACGGAATCTATCATTGTGACGGTAACTATTTCGTTTCTGTCCACCTTATGTCCCGCTGAGGCCGAGAGAGAGAGTTAATCAGGAACTAATGAGTCGTGCCTGATCATTATCGAGTGAAACATCAAGGCCAAATCAGTCGCATGACACAAAAGACAATTATTTGCAGCCATCAAAAAACTAATGTTTCACGAGCGAATGACTACGTTTTGTCAGCAGGTTGTGCCTCACTCACATTTCACGCTAAAATAATCTGTCATAAACACTCCTGACTAACAAGACAGCATCAGGTGTCTGCGCATCAATAGCATTCGGCGGGGCTCGACCCAACAACAGAATCTGTGATAAGCCAAGCGTCTGCGAATCGATCGGTCGCTTCAGTGACAATTTTACCTGCAGAAAGAAAGTCAATCAATAATACAGTCGACGCTCATCATTATCACCCCCACCCAGACAAGGAATTTTATGGAACGAAACTCTGGTTCGCAATCTGCTGTTAGATTATCAATCCATTCAGTGTATAAAGACATCAATGCCGAAAATGCCGTGTGCCAACGATGTCACTATACAGCGACTACACTGTGCAGCAGGTCAATCACAAGACACTTGGTTTTTGCACTGACGAAAAACTCTTGATTTTGCAACTTTTGTTTTCACTAGTCAGCATCACCATACGCAATCCCAAACTGATCCGGATATGACCATTCCACTTTCAAAACAACAGCAAACCAAGATAAATTATTATTCCTTGACCCAACAACAAGAGCACAAGCGCTCCATTGGCGGACGTGACTTCACAAAACCGATGGCCAACCAGCTACAAAAAAGAGAACAACAGCCTCCCACGCAGCTGAACAACAGATAAGTCTGAGAAAAATCGCAGCAAAAAGTGACCATCTCGCCGCGCAAACATGGTTGCCTGCCGCACCGGACTCTTCGTGGCCCGAACCGAAGCTTCAAAGCAATTTGAATGTGGAGCGACAGGAGCGCACTTAAATAGAGCCATGGCTTCCTGAGATTGACTGCGATTCTGTTGCTGACGGTGATAAGTCCTTTGGACCCTAGGGTGACTTAGGAGAAATCGCTGAGCACTAAATTGTCAGCCATTGGATATTACTGTATGCTGTGATCCCTCCTTTGTAGCAAACCTATGCTGATGGAGCTCAGAAATAAAAAAAACACACGACACTTGCTAGACTACCAACCACTTGTACGGGCGCGAGGAACAGTTTTTCGACGGCAATTCGTATTCGTTGACAGCCAACGGTGGCGATCGGAGCGCTCAGCACGAACATCTGGGACGTGGACGGGTCGGTGCCCAATTGCACTTGCACACTTGACGGCGAGGCTGCAATCAATGCCGTCGCGATCAACAGTCACGATTGGTTATAGTGATGTCAACGGGATAGCAGGAAAAGAGCACTATGACGAATATATCACCATAGCGAGTTCAGTACTCTAGGAACAAATCAGTACCTAGTTAAGAATGGAAAACAGTGAAAAATATAATGAAGCAAACTGTTTCTACTTCAATTCGAAATCTGCATGATGCACTGTCTTGAGTGTCACGCACCTTTGTGCTGTGGTTTGACTGCCACCAAGTTGGATACCAGGCTTGATCCGGGAGTAAAACTTTGCATGTACTCATGCCTGCAGCACGCTATTTGGGTCTTTGTCACACGCATCTATGTTTCGGTTCTATACTTCGACAAGTGCACGAAACATTCAGAAGATCGTACGCGTTGTGACGCTTGTCCCTCTCACACACTCGGCACAAACGTTTTTTGACTTTCCAAATAAACAAACATAAAAGTGAAAGAAAACGTGTAACTCACAACTTAGTTGAGGCACGTGGGGTCGAATCTGAATTTCGCTGAGCGCCACCGGATACGGCAGAGTGATGGTGAGCTCGAGCCAGGATTCCATCGGATAAAACTGATATGTCCACGATGCCTGAATCATCAAGTTCAACATGTCATTTCAATATGGCCACCGTAACCCGATGAACTGCAGTGGTAACCTACCTGTCTGGCACGTCTGTGTGGTGGCGCGGCAGTGAGCAGCGACGTTAGATTCTGTGCCATCGGACTGGAGGAGCTGATTTTGCCTGCAATCGAACAAAATGAACAAAATCGAACAAAATAAATATCTCCAGATGCACCGACCAGCAGGTGCGAAGTTGACCAGTCCGTCGGCAGTCGTCTCCACGGTCGTTTGACGCTTGCCTTTCGAGGCACCTAAATTACCGTTCAAGTCCAGTATTTGAATTACAAATAACAAACCTTAAAAAACAACCAATACCTGATCCGGACCAAGTAAACGGCGCTGGTCCGACCACACTCGATGCTTGTAGCGGTTGGGGCACAGATGTGATCCATGACGGCGGCACACTGGTACTGGACGACACTGCAACTGGCATGTTGGCCATTGGTGGACTGCACCAGACACAGACAGTGTCATTTTATTTCCTTTTTAAAAATGTTCACTGTACAGTTTAGGGAGATCAATGTAAGATTGGGATTTAAGAGGTCAACGATTGACAACTTTTGCTATGTTTAGTACACAGATGGTAAAGGAGGATATACTGGATGCAGCATCCACTGGATGGTATATGATGGGCGAACCCAAAAACGAAATCTTTCCACTTTCACCCCGTCATTACCAGATTGTATTGGCATAACCATGCCAAAAGCGGATGACGTCGCATTCTGTCCGCTGGCAGTTGCACTCATTGATGATAGAGATGGGATTACGGTATGATGTGATTGACTGATTGGTTCGTTGATGCCTGCAACAATTGGCCCCATTCGTTGGTTGGTCCTCAGAATGACTTTTCTAACAGAGCAAAATGTTTTACCGAACTGATATACTAAATCCTGGAAGCGGAAACCTACTAAATTAATAGAAAAATGTGTCCGCAAACAAATATACAAACAAATATAAATCATAAACATCTCAAAACTAAAA
>JASAMV010004758.1:0-36474 GCA_030248065.1 Rhynchonema sp. JSB1_4
AACTAATAAAACATAGATAAAAGGTAGGTGAAAGAATAGAGTACGAAAACTAAGCAGCACATAAATTAGGCCTTTAAAGTGGACGACAAAAAAAACACGAACACTATACACAAGCACGCATCCAGGATGACAGGCACCACAACAAATCAAAACGAACATAAAACATCAGGCACAACAAAAGAACACTCACTAAAATCAGCCAACTAAGCTAACACAAAAATTCGTACAAACTGAAAACACCCCTGGAGGCATACTGCAAAGCCATGAGGGACAGATAGGTGCCCCCAAGGAGCAGAGTTGAATCGAAAACGCCTTCAGCCACAAGCATGAACACTCGACTAGCCGATCGCGGACTGAGTCGGGGAAGGGGGATCACATCAATGATCTCTCGTGGCTTGTCCAAGGCCGTGCTTGGTGTTCGGGGCACTTGCCAAGTTGTTGAGCAGTCCAAAATGTTACTGCAGGCTTGTTGTGTCTGGGAAGCACATGATGTTTCTTGGCTGGGGATCCGGGTTTCGGCCAACACGGCGACCAGCCCAGGATGCCGATCTGGGCCGACAGGACATCTAAATCAAGAGAAAAACGGAAGATGGAAGACAAAACAAACGAAAAAAAAAAAAAAAAAAAAAGGAAAAAAAAAAAAAACAAAAAACAGAAGATAAAGCAAAGGGAAACACAACATAAAGCGGTAACAAAGAATAAAGGGAAACAAGCAGGGAAGTGTAGTGAGTGAAGAACAACACGACACAGGCGGTGAGCGCAAAAAACAAACTTGAATTGTGAGATGTGAGTTGACAGCGCGATTTCCACATTCATTTTTTTGTTGATTGAACCTCGGTTATTTTTTGTAATTTTTTCCCTGCATTGTGATTGTCTCGCACTTCATCAAGCATTGTATTGCGCATGTTGAAAACAAACTTTCGCTAGGGGTTGTTTCGCATAATTCCGGATCACACACACACCGTGGTCGCAATCAACAAGCAGCTTCATTTGTGGCGTAAGCTCAGCACTGCGTGGGGATAAAATCGCTTCAGTAGAAAAGCAGAAAAATACAAAAGGAACCGACCGTGTCATAATGCGGTTCAAAGGTTTTCTCCGCATTGCACGCGCTCGAGTACCGTCCAATACCCGATGATGCTTTGCGCATTTTTCTGGTTCGATTGAAAGCGTTCATCAGCCTTTGTCGCTCGACTAATCGTTTTTGAAGGTGCACAATCAGACGGTTACATATGACGACTATGCGAACGATGTTCTGCAATTATGAGTTCTTTCGAACATGAAATTTTACCCATTCCCCAGAAACACTTTGTGCACTACTGTACTTGGTGTGATGCATAATCAGATTTGACTAATATTTATGTTCCGGGAGGTCCTTGACAAGCAAACTAATTTCCAAATCGGGCGACTCCCTCGACCGTGTTATGTTTCGTTGATGAGAAAAAGGGGGCCTTGCTAATGAATAAAATTGATTCGAGAAACCATTCACCAGGAAAGCAAAATCCACAGCGAAAAACAGCCAATTGGTGGTGAAGCACGACATCACGTACTTTGAAGTTGCACAGGTTAATAAAATAAGCCCAGCCAAACCTTCCATTTCCGCCTCAACCTGAACGATCGAATGTGATTCATGTTGATTTCAGATTCTTTGATCACGTCCACATCAGCCATTGTCGGCTAAAAAAGACAATTCTAAGCTGCCATCAGAAGTACGTATCTTCAGAAAGAAAAACAACACTACACAAACAAGCCTGGCCAGATTGCGGAACCAATACTAACCGCAGCTATCCAGCGATGTTTCAAGCACTCACGCACGCTCAGTCGTTTGCTAAAAAAACAAACAATGTATTTTGCATCAGAATTCGACACGCAGACACAGAAAAACAAACCCACAAAACGGAATTTTGAGCTTAGAACACATGGTTACAAACAAAAAGCAAGTGACCAATTTATCAAACAATATAATGTTCATGAGCTTTGCGCACACCAATTTTCAGACCGGGTAAGGACAAGCAAAGCAATACCGGTTTTTTTCAGAACACTTTTTCACAATAGTCCAAAAAAGCAAAAGGCACAAACTTTGGGTCCTTGACAAATAGTCGTCTGATAAAATCGCGCGCCAACTCTGATGTGTCAGCAAAGTATTCATCATCGAAACGATACGCGACCATGCTGATGTTACTGAACGTGTCACTGCGCGTACTGCCGAGGAACGGGGATGCACCGGATAGACTGAAATGCAGATGGGACTGCAAGTGGGAAAATTCTCGTATCTGCAGTTTTTAGGTGTGATCAATATGAACTATGGTTGCAATTTTTCCGGAAAAATACAGTATATCTGCTGAAAAAAACCGTTTTTTTTTTCGAAAAAAAAACGTTTTTTCCTGATAGTTTTCCGAGCCAAATTTTGGCACCGGTCAAAATGGTATATTTGGCATATTATGCGCCAAAAAGTGTATGAAAGGTACTCCTGTAGAGAAAGAGCGAATAAAAGCTATAAAAGTGCTGGAAAACACTTGAAAAAGTACGTTCCTGCAATAAAAATCGGTTTTTCCCCACAATTTTGACACTTTTCAAAAAAGTTCAAAATCCGCCGTGCAATTTTTCCGGAAAAATACATTTCACTGAAAAAAAACGGTTTTTCTCGTTTTTTATTTTTTTTAACCATTTTTTACCTGCAACTATAATATGAACAATAAAAAGCAAATCCAACGTGAGTCAATAAAAGCCAGCTAAACTCACAGAATGTAAGTAACAACGCCGAGCGCCCACATATCAGTTGCTATTGATAATGGATCGTAGTTGACTATTTCGGGTGCTGAAATAGGTGTTTGAATTTGAATTTTGAATTGAAAAAACTCTTTTACATTGATCTTAAAAATATAATATTATAATACAGTAAATTAATTAATTAATCCAGTCCTTATTTTTTCTAACCGACAAACTCCGGAGTTCCGATCATGTCCTTGACTATTTGTCCAGGCTCGATTTTTCGCGACAAACCAAAATCGATCACTTTGATTCGCGTGTCACCGCGTCGTAGCAACATGATGTTTTCGGGCTGAAACGGGCAGTCCATGCCTGTTTTCTTTCTTAGGTGCTTTTTTAAACATTTTCAACGCACATGAATTCACACAAGCAGTAGCACAGAGCTCATTGCAAATTGTCAGTAACAGAAAGCGTTCTTGACCACTTCACACCCCATCAAAAGCTAACATTTGCGGAAACTTTTGGGCAAATTTGGGTCAAAAAGCAAAACCAGATTGCATCACGTCCACAAACGAGATCAGCGAATTACCTACCTTTATGTCAAGATGAGCAACATATTTGTCATGTAGATGAGCAATGCCACATAGAATCTGTCGAATGAACGCCGATGCCTCCAACTCCGGTAGGTATTCGCGTTGGTAGACATGATCGAACAACTCACCGCCCGACACCCTGAAATTGGAATTGTTGAGGATTTGACACATTCATGTGTTCAAAAACTGTCTCCAGCTTTCAGTTTCTATTGTTGTGCACGTGTTGATGTTCTCATGATCAATACTTCCGTTGCAACCATATTGTCACCAAATCTCAGCGCTTGTTCACAAAATGAACAATCCCCTGTCAAACCACACGATTCCACGCACGCACGAACAAATACAATACACATAACGTATTCAAAATCTGAAACACGACAACAGTTTAACGCCCCGCGACAGAGAAAGAGCGGAAAAATGAAACGATAAAATTGTTGCCGCCGGTGCAGCGCACATGCGCGTCGATGTCAATAACCAAACAGGCTCGGTCAAAGAAGGCCATCATAAAACACACCGACAGGAGCGATTAGTTATGTATCCGCACCACACACCACATAAACGTCACAAATTATTACAACTAAACGTTGGATGTTGCACGGAAAAAATCCGCCGGCTCAAAAAGGAGCGCTCTCTCATCCAAACATTGATACCAGCAAAATACTGTCATTGCGATTTCCCCCAAAGCCCCTCTTGCTCATGCATGCATCAATAGATATGACTGAGCAATTTGCTTTGAACTTTTGAAATGAACAATGTATAAATCACCACCGTACGTCTGCGCACAAATGAACATCAATCCCAAAACACAACGTTTTAATCCCATCATGCGCAGCGCTAATTCCCTCTGCGGGTTTTAGGAAACCCTAAAAATAAATAAGTAATCGTCCCTTCACAACTCTTCTGCCAGCCGCAGCATGTCTAAAACTCCGGCAAGTCAGTTCATTCATCGTTTGCCAAGGCCGGAGAGTACACCACAATTCAGCGCAGGTGCACAACACACTTCAAGAGCATCCCATGCGAATAAAAATATCAAAAATTTCCTCTTGCAACCCGCGGCAACACATTGCAGAAAATGATTATGGGATGACTGGGTAAATACGTATGTATTCCCGCCCCTTTGCACGTTGGTTGTCTGTCCTTATTACACAAACATCATAATTATCCTTGTGCAGCGAGGGAAGTCTAAGGTCATTCCTTGCTCGAAGGCAGACAGGAAGAAAACACCAAAACGGACGAAAATAAACATTCACGCGTTGACTAGCTGACGTTGACGTTCACCTTCAAGACATGCAAATTGCGGTGAATTATTGGCTGAACACTGCACCACCAATATTTAGCACCTTCTGTCAAGGCATTACATACGCACATTTTATTTCACAGATGAAATGACATGAATCAAACGTGAACTACACGACTCTGATGAAGATCACCTCTTGTATCAGTACCAACAAACATCAAATCAAACTATCCAGCCACTCCACAATAAAGCTAACATTAGCACCAAACTATCCGACTACAACTGTCCCCTGTCCGGTCGCAAAGTGCATTTATTTCTATTGTTCCAAGCCGCCAGCCAAGTTCACGTGTGTGTGTGTGCAGCACAAAGTACACAAAGTCGACATGCTTGTCTGACCGTCGGGCGTCTATGTGCAATATTGCAGCAAGTGCAAGCAAACAATACATTCACAATCCTGCTCACAGCATTGACACCCAGTTAAACGTTCCCGATTTTGCGATAGAGAGAGAGAGAGTTGATCGTCACTGACATTTTGTGACACACAAGTTATAGAGTGTCCGTGAAGTTGTGCACTAGCACGACAGAACAGAATTCACAATAATTTCTGCACCAAATCTGATATTTTTGGTATAACCACCCCTGCCGGCTGGCTGGCTATAATGCGAATAGGTATTATAAAGGGATGACCAAATACAAATATACAATTGAATGCAAGTTCATTACACGTTTACGCACACGTGCGCGTGCATACGTGTGCTGTGGGTGTGAACAATCCCCAACGCACATATACATACGTCGGGTGATCTATCAAACTCTGTAATCGGTTCGGGATTGTTCGGCTCCGTTGATCTGTATTGTTTCACAGTGAAACATCAGCCAGCCGGCTGTGATTCAATGCACTGTGTGTGTGACACTGCATGTACAATAAGCGTGCACTGAGTCCAGATGGCCGATGTGGCATTATCACTTTAGCAATCAATGTTACATAACCAGGCCGGGACTGAACCGATCGCTTTATTTTGATATCGCTCATTGGTTTGAAAGAATGTGCGCAAAGCGCGGATAAACTCCGGTTGTCTGTGATGTTAGACATCATGTCATTCAACAACAAATGTTTTATGCAATTGTTGCAGCCCCAACCACATACGATAATCTCAGACATTTAATCAGAAAACATATCGAAAATACGACCAACCTCTCGTCAAACAACAGCGCCCAAGGATATGAATCAACTACACACCATTTGTCCACCCAAAATTCCGTTATTTTTACAATCGTGGCGCACAAGAGCAAAAACGCTTTTCAATCTTGAAAACAGAAAAGTACTAGCTCACGTGCGTGTTTATGAATATATTGTCCCGATCAAAGAAAAGTGTGTTCACAAGAATTTTTCAGTTCAGTGTTGGTGGAATATATGAAAACCCGACAAGTAGCAAATGAAGTTGCGACTCACAGTTCGAGCACGAGAATCATTTCCAACGCCGTTTCGTACACATCGTGTAAGGCGATCACATTTTCGTGCCCACCGATTTCTCGAAGAACGATCACCTGAATGCCAACGTGTCCATGAACCAATGGACTTTTTTAACTGCCTGGTTTGATTTAGTTTGATCATGATCGATGAACCAACGATATCTCTGGTGTATTTGCCAGAAGTGTTATATTTTGCTGGCGTAACATCAACATCAAATTCCAAGTGTAAACTCGTATGTCAAAAATTACGTGGGACAGGGGGCTTCAAGTACTACTTAGTGTGACCACGCGAGCAGAGGTTGGAAAGACCCGATATTGACGACAGGGAATTTCGACCAATTTCTAGATTGGCAATGCAGCAGATTTCAGGTTTACTGCCTGAAATTTTGAGGTTTATTACCTCTGGCCAGTGTTTTCTGTAGTTTTGGCCAGTGTATTTCCAGATTTAACCAGCTGGTGGCTAGTCGACGAATTTGAAAAGGGAACCCTGTCGACGAAGGACCAAGGGGCAAAATAACAGCAGATGGTATCGTGAGCAGATTATTAGTTGACATGGGCACCTTGCCCACCAGAATTTTCGACGTTAGCTTGCATCGCCAAATCTAAAATAATCGATTGAACGTGTTCTCACCTCCCGTTCGATGTCTGCGCGTTTCACTCCTCTGCGCGATCCGTGCCATCTGCGTTTCTGAATGAATTTGGCCGCGTACTCGACACGCGTCACACGGTGCACACAACGACGCACGACTGCGAATTGACCGCTGCAAAGGAAAGAAGACGCTTTCGGTTCATTTCATTTCGTGAAAAATGCTCATTGTCTTGAACTTTGCTCCTGTCTTTTCTCAAGCTGGCAACCTTACCACGTAATCAACCCCCAAGTATCTGCTTTCCATCTTCACATTTCATTCCCACAAAAACATGCGTTTCCATGCGATACAACGTTGCTATATTTCTGGGCATAACGGTGAGCACAGCAAACCAAAGTACACAGTCAGTCCGCCTCCACGAGAGCACAAATGTCTGTGCGCTAACGTTTACGTTGCTGCGCAATGTACCTGTGCAAACAGCGATAATCCTTTCTAACTTGCGTAGTCTCTCTCATCGTAACATCTCTCGTGATTTTTTGTAACATCGAGCTGCATAACCATTTTGTGTCAACAAAGATTCATGCTTTGAGCCATAAGTACACCCTAGACACAGACTCACACGAAAATCGCATCAGAACTAATTCCCTTTCCCCACATTTATTTCGGACAAATCATAGTCAAGTCAACCCCGTGTATTATTTTCGTTGTTCAAAATTAGTCACCCACACTGCGCACAGAATTACAAATCAGTTACTGTTTCCAGTATTATATTTATACACACAAATAAACGCACGCGACAACGTGAGATATAATAACAGAGCCATGGACTCTCACACTCACTCACAACAATCCTACGACGTATTATACTTTTCGAGATGCCATGGCAATACATTATGCAATAACTCGGAGAAGCGAGTTACAGCGAAATGTTGGTGTTATGCGACGACCAACAAAGCAAACACATGTGGCTGGGTTTAGCGTCGCGTCACGCCCATGAAAACATACATTTCGGTCACTTTACCGAACCAGCTGAGTCATCAGACGCCAGTGCGGTAACTGGGTGCACACTTTTTGGATCTATTTTGGTCACGAAGTGAAGATGAACGCTCAGAAACAGCTGGTTGCAAGCTGTGTGTATCCAAGCCAAGCCAACTTATTTGTTCTGTGCAGATTGCCCACAAAACTGCACAATTCTTGTGGAACCTAGCTGATTTGCAATCTTTGATGATACCGGTCTGACATCAAGGTTGGTTTTTTTCACGCAATCGCCAATGTAGCAATCAAACTTAATTGTCAACCGAGGCAGCACAGCACAGGACACCAGAGGTCAAACCCCACCAACATAATGACAATCACCTGGCCGATTTAATGGCCAAAGACAGAAATACGCTTGTTGTGGAGAAAAACAGGCAAAAAAACATCTCAATCGCGGGGCTCTTGTTCATTCGCAGACGTATTGTGCACGGTAGTTTGACGCAAATTTAGACAAACATCAAACCGCTCCAAACAACTGCTCTGCCCCGGGGCGCACGCGCCTGTGTCAAGCACATAATTGCACTGTAAATCGAGCATGAAACAAAATCGGGCCAGTCAATTCGCATTATAATCGAAAGAGAAAACGGGCAGAGAACTGCCGAAAAAACAGACACCACCAACAGGTCAATTTGCGTCGTTGTTCGCAAATTAGTACACATATTATGGCCCCTTTCACTCACGACAGACAACTAAGAAAATTACACCGACAACTGAAAGACCCAGACACCTGGAGCCGAAAAGGACACCCAACTTTCATTTTCCAAGTTTCAGAGAAAATTTATGTCAATGTAACGCGGGAAAACGTCTGCGCAACACACGCACCTCAAATCAGTGCACTGCACATAAACACAAATCAGTGAGTGCATCTGTGTGTTCAATTTCAATTTGATATATATACATAGGAGGAAAAAGAGATCAACAACCCTCCTGGCGCACCACAGGCTCACCTCAGCCAGCCAAGAAGTGAGCGTTTTTTGATCCAATACAATGCCCCATGCACTTGCACACACAACAACACAACCATGAACAACACTAGATATCAAGTTGAGGCCTCACAAAGTAATCTTGCTAGCACCTGTGTGCGATTATACTGCTGTAATAATTTATCCCGCATTTATTACTTCAATGTGCCGATAACCCCTGCCTGCCTTGGACAGATGTTTTTCCTTGTCTCAATATCCAGAGATCAACATCAACAACAAAATCGCAAAAAAACCGCGACGCCGATAACACACTCAAAACAACAACGATATACACGATCGTAATTTGACGCTGGCACACTTGAACGGCTGCTGCAGCAGCCAAATAAATGTGAATATCTGGCATAAAACGAATACTGGCAGTGGCGGAGATATCACTTTCTCACACGGTGCAATAGACAGCAAGCGCTGTTGTGGCTCTTGTTTTTTTAGCAACGTAATACTATGCACATCGGTTTTTCGACCAGCTAGGCGTACAGCAAATGCTCAACTGCAGTAAGTACTGTAGTTATTATTCACTCGTGTTAGCCAGACTCCGTTCGCATGCGTACAGAAACAGAGCGATAGCTCAGCGCCCTGGAAGTTACGCATCTCAACTAATATCAGGAAATATACCCAAAGCCAACCGTGCCAAGTATCACGGTTCAAAAACAGGCGTCAAAGTTTGTCACACACACACATACCGACACGCTCACAGCACAGCACCACAGCAGTTCGATCAATTTGTCACGTGCTAAACAGCAACAATGGCACTTCATCAACTCTATATCAACACAACAATCCTCAAAACAGTGACACAACAATCTCTGATGTTTTGCGCACCATGCACAGTTGAAGTCATTGCCAGTGCACGCGCTAGCAGATCGAAAACCGGATACACGACCAACGTCTCAGTTTACGCAATAGACGTGGCCCGAATAATCTAACCCCGACAAAGCTTCAAACTGGTTTTTCGAACTTGCTGAATGGAAGCGATATTCCATTGTTACAATCGCGACAGGAAAAATGTAACCAGAAGCAACTGAACTGTACGAAATTTTCATCACACTATTACCGTGTTATACAAACCGATGGATTTCTGGAATGCACAAGGCAACCGTAGAATCACAGCTGTTTGCATAGAGGTATAAGAAATGGCAAGAACGCTCATAACAACAGCAATGCGAAAATTCAAGCGATCTGAGACACCACAAAATTCTGATGATGACTCATTTAACAACCCTGCGTGAACAAAGTTCGTGTGTTCGCATCGCACTCTGTAAGTGCAGCACACTATCATTGCCAAACCATCAAAACCAGGCCTCGTGAAGAAAGAAAAGGGGAGAGCACCTGAAAGAACCAGGAAAATGGAACATACGCCAGACCGTTGTCGTGGGAACAGTCTCATAGCCTTTGTCCTTTACGTAATTTATCCAGCCGTTGAAGTGCACAACACTTACATTAGCTAACGGGAAAATAAATCCAACCTTCCAAGTTGCTCAAACACTTCATAATGATTTTCGAACAGATCCACAGCTCCTCCATCTCTATCCCGTTGTTGACTGCTACTGCATAATAACGCACTGCTGCGTGGCTGGTCACTCGGATCCGGTTGTTCGGGCATAATTAAGGCATCCAGTGATGTTGACAAAAAATAATAATGATATGTACACAGACATACGATGATCACAGGCACATGGCGATAGCTGAAATGAAAATGGAATGAGGTTACCTTCATTGTTTTAAATCAGCAACGCGAACAATATCCGCTAGAAATTAAAATGTACAAAGCCACCGATTAACTTGCATAATTTTGCGTTTACTGACATTTAAGCGTCAGATCAGAAACGAACGTTTTTTTCAAGCTTCAAATCTCAAAAAACATCAACTCACAAAATTTGGTCCTTTATCGTATCTCAGCCGAGCTCCACCAAATGCTCACAAATGCAGTTTCAGTCAATCGTTTACATGGCGGGTTACTGACTACTATTTTCGAGAATTTAAGTTATGAATCGCAGATGGGTTGACCACGGCAATGCTGTTTCGCGGTCGATTTTCGCAGTATCTAAATTTGGATAATACAAAACAGTACTACGGATCGGGGTACCGTAAAAACCTAAACAGAAGGGGGCTCTATTAATTCACTGACCTCATTTTGGAGGGGCCCTATTCCGGGGGGCCTCTATTAATTCATTGACCCGAACGTGAAAAATTTGTTCCCAGGATTACCCCAAAAACTATACTTGCGTATTTTCCGCAAAATATATTTTTTGAAAAAAAAACCCTTTTTTTCGAAAAAAAAACCGTTTTTTTCCAAATATTTTTCCAGTACTTAAGGATACCCATGGTCCAAAAACGCCTATTTTGGAGAAATTTTTGTCGGGAAATGGCCTGAAACAGGCTAAAAATGCACTTGGAGTTTAAAAAGTGCTCATTTTGAACTGTTTAGCACCGATTTACATTGGTTTTGACAACATTCTTTCGCAACCTTTGAAAATATTTCGGAAATTTTTGGAAAAAAAACCGTTTTTTTTTCAAAAGTTGCCACTTGGAAAAATTTCCGAAAAATAAAAACGTATTTTTCCGGGCCTCGGAAAAAAACGGTTTTTTTCGGGTTTTTTCCGAAAAAAACGGTTTTTTTTCCGGCCCGCAAGTATACCAAAAACCACTGAAAAGGGGGTTTGAAAGGATGTTTTTTTTCGCTTGTCATCGCATTTATTCTTATCTATTCGTCAATAGAGGCGAATTATGTGCTCTGAACGAACAACAAACGTGCATACATGTACCTGTGCACCACTATCAAGCCCAGTGCTGTGGCTGGGGGGTCCCCCAATGGTACCCTACCCGCCCCGGCCTGGTACACTACCCCCTACCCCCCCCCCGCTCCGGTACCCTGCCCCCCCCCCCCTACCCGCCCCGCTCTGGTACCCTATCCGCCCCGATTTTTGCCCTCAAAATGCCCATTTTTCGATCAAAAATGCCCAAATTTCGACCGAAAACCCTTAAAAGTGCAAAAAAAATCACGCGCTACGCGCGATATACGGTAAAAACCTAAATAGAAGGGGGGGTTCTATTAACTCACTGACCCCATTTTGGGGGCTCTACCGTAAAAACCTAAATACAGCCCCCCCCGGAATAGAGCCCCCCAAAATGGGGTCAGTGAATTAATAGAGCCCCCCCCTAAGTAACATCCCCTATATAGTAGTGTATTAAGGCTTGATAGTGGTGCACAGGCACATTTATGCACGTCTGTTGTTCGTTCAGAGCACATAATATGCCTCTAATTGACGAATAGACACGAACAAATGCGATTACAAGCAAAGAAGCATCCTTTCAAACCCCTTTTTAGGGGTTTTTGGGGGGTATTTCTGAGAACAATTTTTCAGGTTCGGGTTAGTGAATTAATAGAGCCCCCCGGAATAGAGCTCCCGTAATAGAGCCCCCCAAAATGGGGTCAGTGAATTAATAGAGCCCCCCTTCTATTTAGGTTTTTACGGTATTACGGGGGGGCTCTATTCCGGGGGGCCTCTATTAATTCACTGACCCGAACCTGAAAAGTTGTTCCCAAAAATACCCCCAAAAACCTCTAAAAAGGGGTTTGAAAGGATGTTTTTTCACTTGTAATGGCATTTATTCGTGTCTATTCGTCAATAAGAGGCGTATTATGTGCTATGAACGAACAACAAACGTGCATAAATGTACCTGTACACCAGTGCTGTGGCTGGGGGGGGGGGGGGGAGTGGGGGGTGCCCCCCAATGGTACCCCTACCCGCCCCGGCCTGGTACGCTACCCCCCTACCCCGCCCCGCTCTGGGACCATACCCCCCTACCCGCCCCGCCCTGGTACCCTACCCGCCCCGATTTTTACCCTCCAAAATGCCCATTTTTCGGCCAAAAATGCCCAAATTTCGACCGAAAACCCTAAAAAGTGCAAAAAATTTCGCGCTGCGCGCGATATATGTACTTTTTAGTACATAAAAACAGGCACGCGAAAAAACTTGTGTTGTACCCTACCCGCCCCGAAAAATCTTCCCCCCCTCCCCCCCAAACCGGATTTCCCCCCCAGGATCCCAGGTACACTACCCCCTACCCGCCCCGGATTTTTTCACCTACCGTATTGTCGGAAATAGAACCCCCCCATTAATTGAACCCCCCTAAATGGCTCGAAATCAAAAATAGAACCCCCATTAATTGACCCACCATTAATAGAACCCCACCCCCAACCTTCACCGTACCACAGATTGGTGATATCGTAGGGCTGTGTTGTTGTGTCAAACGTTGTTTAAGCTTGCGTACACAACAGAATACAGCTTTTTAAGCATAATTGCCGCTGTTGAAGTAAGAAAATACCGAAAACAAGCCATTTTTATGGGCATTATTAACAATGTTTTTTTTCGTCGGGGGCCAAATGAAAAATATACCCCCCCCAATAATTGACCCCCCCCGTAAATTGAACCCCCCAAAATGACCCCGGTTAAAAAATAGACCCCCCGGGTTCTATTTCCGACAATACGGTATGTACTCTACCCGCCCCGCAAAAGTAGCCACAGCCCTGCTGGACACCACTCTCTAGCCTTACTACACTACTGGATAAGGGATGTTACTGAAGGGGGGCTCTCGTCCGGGGGCCCGGGGGGCTCTATTAATTCACTGACCCCTTTTTGGGGGGCTGTATTACGGGGGGCTCTATTCCAGGGGGGCTGTATTTAGGTTTTTACGGTATGCACTCTATAGAATATAAAAATAGGCACCCAAAAAACTTGTATTGCACCCGACCCTACCCGCTTCGAAAAATCTTCCCCCTCCCCCCGCCAAACCGGATCCCCCCAAGATCCCAGGCAGTGTGGTGGCAGGCCAATCGACCCAAGATACCCTAGGGGGGGGGAAGGTTTAGGACTTACTCGAGATACCCCCCAGAGGCTACCCAAGATACCCCTATGGTCCGTCAAAAGGCGAAAAAAGGCCGTTTTTTGCATGCAATTTTACTGCAAAATTGGCCTAAAAATGGGTATTTTTTGACATTTTTGCCGAAAATTGGCCTAAAATGACCATTTTTGGGTGTTTGCGCGCGGAGCGCGCGATTTTTGGGGGTCCCGAGGTCGAAAAACACCTATTTTTGCCTTTGAAAACCATAAATCTACTTACTCGAGATACCCTTTGGGGTCGGCTCGAGATAGATACCCTTCCCCCCCCCCATCCCCCCCTAAGGGTTGACTCGAGATAGATACCCCTTAGGGGGGAATCCCCCCATCCCCCCCCAGCCACTACAGTGATCCCAGGTACACTACCCCCTACCCGCCCCCGATTTTTCCAGCTATGTACCCTACTACCTACCGCCTACCCGCCCGGCAAAAGTAGCCACAGCACTGATCAAGCCTCAATACACTACTGTATAGGGGGATGGGATGTTACTTAGGGGCAGTGTAGTGGCTGGCTGGGGGGGGATGGGGGGGGGATTCCCCCCCCCCTAAGGAGTAGGTACCTTGCAACCACCCCTTCGGGGGGATGGGGGGGGGAAGGGTAGGTACCTTGCAACCACCCCGGAGGGTACCTTGCAACCATCAATTTATGGTTTTTATAGGCAAAAATGGGTGTTTTTCGACCTCAAAACCCCACTCCATATAATAGGTATTTATGGCAAATTTTCGGCCAACATGCAAAAAGTACCTATTTTTCGGCCAAATTTGCAGTATAATGCATGCAAAAAACACCCTTTTTTCGGACCTCAGGGGTACCTTGCAACCAGTGTAGTGGCAGGCCCATGTGTGGGAGGTAAGTATGATGCGGGGTTGGGACCGGAAGCGTGAGAGGTATGATTTTGGTCACCCAAAAAGGCGAAAAAACACCGTTTTTGTGATACAATTTTGGCCAAAAATTGAGGTAAAAATAGTACTTTTTCAAAATTTTCTCCGAAAATCGCCTAAAAATAGGTATTATGGGTGGGTTTGCGCGCGGAGCGCGCGATTTTTGGAAAATAAGGTCGAAAAACATCGATTTTTGCCTTAAAAAGGTATAAAATTGCTTGTGAGAGGTATGATTTGGAGTTGTGAGAGGTAAGTACTCAACCCCCCCTCAGGTTTTGTGGTAGGTAAGTACTGAGAGGGGGGTAACCCCCCCCCAACCTATACTTGCGTATTTTTCCGCAAAATATATTTTTGGAAAAAAACCGTTTTTTTTCCGGAAAAAAAACCGTTTGTTTTCCAAATATTTTTCCAGTACTTAAGGATACCCATGGTCCAAAAACGCCTATTTTGGAAAAAATTTTGTCGGGAAATGGCCTGAAACATGCTAAAAATGCACTTGGAGATTAAAAAGTGCTCATTTTGAACTGTTTAGCACCGATTTACATTAGTTTTGACAACATCCTTTCGTAACCCTTGAAAATATTTCGGAAATCTTTGGAAAAAAAACCGTTTTTTTTTTCAAAAGTTGCCACTTGGAAAAATTTTCGGAAAAATAAAACCGTATTTTTCCGGGCCTCGGAAAAAAAACGGTTTTTTTCGGAAAAAAACGGTTTTTTTTCGGCCCGCAAGTATACCCCAACCCCCCCCCCCCAGCCACTACTATGCTTGCAACCTTCCGGAGGCTGGGTAGGGGGGGTACCTTACAACCAGAGGTCGCAATCGGGCCGGGTTTGGCCGGCCCGGCCCGGCCCGAGCCCCCAAATCTCCGGCCCGGCCCGGCCTGGCCCGGCCCGGCCCGGCCCGAGCTCGGGCCGGCCCGATTGCGACCTCTGCTTACAACCATCTGGATCCATCCCCCCCAAGGGTACCTTGCAACCATTTGCCTGCCACTACACTGCTTAGGGGGGCTCTATTAATTCACTGACCCCTTTTTGGGGGGCTGTATTACGGGGGGCTCTTCCGGGGGGGGGGCTGTATTTAGGTTTTACCCCTACCGTAAAAACCTAAATACAGCCCCCCCCGTGCCCCAATACAGTCCCCCAAAAGGGGTCAGTGAATTAATAGAGCTCCCCCTCCCGGAATAGAGCCCCCCCCTAAGTAACATCCCCTATACAGTAGTGTATTAAGGCCTGATAGTGGTGCACAGGTACATTTATGCACGTTTATTGTTCGTTCAGAGCACATAATATGCCTATTCAATTTACGAATAGACACCAAATAGCCTTAAAAACCTAAATACAGCCCCCCCCCCCCGGAATAGAGCCCCCCCAAAAAGGGGTCAGTGAATTAATAGAGCCCCCCCCCCCGGAATAGAGCCCCCCCAAGTAACATCCCCTATACAGTAGCGTATTAAGGCTTGATAGTGGTGCACAGGTACATTTGTGCACGGTTGTTGTTCGTTCAGAGCACATAATACGCCTCTTATTTGACGAATAGACACGAATAAATGCAATTACAAGGGAAAAAACATGCTTTCAAACCCCTTTTTTGGGGTTTTTTAGGGGTATTTCTGGAAACAATTTTTCCGGTTTGGGTAAGTGAATTAATAGAAAGCCCCCCCAAATAGAGCCCCCCCCCGTAATAGAGCCCCCCCAAAATGGGGTCAGTGAGTTAATAGAGCCCCCCCCCTTCTATTTAGGTTTTTACGGTAAATGCGATTACAAGCGAAAAAACATCCTTTCAAACCCATTTTTAGGGGTTTTTGGGGGTATTTCTGGGAACAATTTTTCAGGTTCGGGTCAGTGAGTGAATTAATAGAGGCCCCCCCGGAATAGAGCCCCCCAAAATGGGGTCAGTGAATTAATAGAGCCCCCCCTTCTATTTAGGTTTTTACGGTATGCCTACCTGCAGTGTAGTGGCAGGCAGATGGTTGCAAGGTACCCTTGGGGGGGATGGATCCAGATGGTTGCAAGGTACCCCCCTACCCAGCCTCCGGGAAACTGCAAGGCTCTCCTGAGGCCGAAAAAAGGGGTTTGCATGATTATACTGAAATTTGGCGATTGGTTTTTTGCTTTTGGCGAAATTTGCCAAATACCATTGTGGAGGTTGCCCCCCCTTCTATTTAGGTTTTTACGGTAAAAACACCCATTTGCTATAAAAACATAAATGAGGCAAGTACCCTCGGGCACGTACCACCCTCCCCCATCCCCCGAGGTGTGCAAGAGTGCCTACTCAGGGGGCCACCCCCATGCCTACCTGCCAGCTGCCACTACACTGATCTATGGTACGGTAAAAGTTGGGGGTGGGGTTCTATTTATGGGGGGGTCAATTAATGGGGGTTCTATTTTTGATTTCGAGCCATTTGGGTGGGGTTCAATTAATAGGGGTCAATTAATGGGGGTTCTATTTTCGACAATAGGGTACCCTGCTTTTTGTCGATTTTCACCTGATTTTTGGCCATTTTGGACCAAAAAAAGGGTAATTTTGGGGTGAAATTTTGGAAAAAGTGGGGGAGATACTGCACCAGAGAGGTGGAGATACTGTACCTCAGCGAGGGGCGGGGGGCCACATGCCGTTCCGTTCCGGCGAGTTTGAGTCTGAAGTCTGAACTCTGAATTTTGAATTTTTTTTCTGGTGATTGTCGATGATGTCGTTTCTCTCGTAAATGGAAGGGGAGGCGCAGGGGGAATGAAGAACGAAGGCTTGATTTGCAATAAAAATGCAGCTAGTCCAAAATATTTTTTGTTCCTGGTTGAGCCGATTCAATCGCTTCGATCTCGGCCGATATAGATCCGATTGGCCTAATCGTGGTGGCGTTCTGATCGCGCACATCTTGGCCACAAGTTGAAATCATAAAACGAGTACTTTTAGCAATTAGTCCGCCCCTTTAAGCCTGGCCTGAGCCAAGACTGAAGCCAACATATGCCTAAACGTGAGCGTAAGCGCAAGCGTAAGCCGAAGTCTGAACTCAAGCCTGAGCCCAAACATTGGTTCAGGACCAAGTTTTGTACAGTTGTGTACAGTCAGCAAGTGTCTAGTTACCGTTCCAGCTGGATTCCGTTTAATCCGTTTTATTTTCAAAGAAATAATGAGTCTTCCCCCAGCACGCAAAAATCCGTTTAATCCGGTTAATCCCTTTAATCCGTTTTATTTATAATGAGTCTTCCCGGCACGGAACGAAGTGTGTCCGGTTACTTAGTCATTACGTATAATACGGTCATACTTCGTTTTAGGTGGTTACCTATAGGCAGTGCTGTGGCTACTTCTGAGGGGGAAATACTGTACCTTCCGGCCAAAAAGAGGGGGAGATACCGGGTATGAACCCAGAATTTTGGGGGGAATCCGATTTCTGGGGGTGGTGGGGGGGAGAAATGTTAGGGGAAGATACTGTACCATACTGCTTTCGCGAGAATTTAATTTTATAGATTAAAATGTGCATAAATCGCGCGGAGAGCGCAAATTTTTGCACTTTTAGTCGATTTTGACCGATTTTTGGCCAATTTGGACTAAAAAGGGTACTTTTGGGGGGAAATTTTGGAAAAATCGGGGGAGATACCGAACCAGAGAGGGGGAGATATTGTACCTCAGCGCGGGGGGCACATACCGTACCGGCGAGGGGAGATACTGTACCTTTGGGGGGATCCCCCACCCCCACCCCCAGCACGAACCTATAGGCGAGTTCGTTATAGGCATGACGTCACTGTGCCGAAAATTACCCATAGTTGAGGGGACTTCGTCACGCGCGTATTCAAAGTTCGTATATGTATGACACTTTCGGTTGTCCGAACAGTAAAATGCAAGCATTTACAGTTTGTTACAAACCTCCTGAATGTAAGGACACGGCCATGCAAACGCAGGCGCTGGTCGCGGGTCAGAGAAGTATTCTTTTTTATGATTTCTGCTTGTAGCTTTGATGCGTGCGATCAGAATGCCATCGAGATTACATAAGCTGGATGAAACTCGGCCGAGATCGTAGAGGCTGGATCGGGCCAAACAGAACAAAAATAATTTTGGACCAGGAGCCAGTTTCTATTCGGTGTAGAAATTCTACCCGGGGTAGAATGTAAAATTCTACTCTTCGGTTCAAATTTTCTACCACTGCCCATAGTGAACCTGCATAATTCTACCCCCGTGAGTTTCTGTTCCAAATAAAATGTCCAAATTGACCCGGAAGTTGCTCAAAAGAGTAAAATATTTGTATCAATACCCATCGACTGAGCTGGGTAGAAATGTTTCCCTTGGGTTTGCGCTGCCGCGGCATAAGAGACCCACCTTACCCACCCAAAGTTCGGCATTCACATTTATACAAATGGCGAAACATTTTCGGGTGTGACTGTCGCCTCACAATTTTGACCAATCTGGCCCCTTTTTGCACTGGGACAGGGTGTAGAATTCTACACCAACGAATGGAAACTCAAATTCTACCCAAGTTTATGACACGTAAATTTCAACCCGGGGTAGAATTCTACACCGAATAGAAACTGGCTCCAGCTAGCTGCATTTTTATTGAAGATCAGGGGAACCTCGTACTCCGACCATGGGTGATATTTTCGAAACGGTGTAAAGGTCAGTTGGGTGTAAAGGTCGGTGGAAAGCTCGGTCGACAGCTCAGTGTGATAGACCTCGGTGTAAACTTGAAACATTCCACGTTAATAATAGGCGATGGGTGATATTTTCGAAACGGTGTAAAGGTCGGTTGGGTGTAAAGGTCGGTGGAAAGCTCGGTGTGAGAAAGTTCAGTGTAAGCTCGGTGTAAGCTTGAAACATTGCACGCTGAGCAAGCAGCAGACGCGCGTTTCTAAACGGAAGGTCAACTTTGATGGTTTGCTGTGCAAGCGTAAAGCGTTTGTTTGCAATCTGGTTCATTTAAGCTGGTTGCACAGACGTTTTAAAGGAATATTTGTAAGTTACCTAACATTTCGCCGCAAGACTGTTGAGAAATTGAACATTCATTGACGGCGGTGCCAAAAATTTTGACGTCACTAACTGATCGCAGCACGAAATCAAAACGGCTCCATAAAAGGTCACGAAATTTATAAACATCGTTTAGAAACGCTTGTGCAACCAGCTTAAATGAACCACATTGCAGACAAACGATTTACGCTTGCACAGCAAACTGTCAAAGTTGACCTTTCGTTTAGAAACGCGCGTCTGCTGCTTGCTCAGCGTGCAATGTTTCAGGCTTATGCCGAGCCTACACTGAACTTTCTCACACCGAGCTTTCCACCGACCTTTACACCCAACTGACCTTTACACCGTGTTTGGCTCGCCCGTGGTGATTCGTTCATTAGCCTAGATGTATAGCGCCCCGCCACGCAGGTGTTGATATGAAGGATATGTCGTCCCCCATCTTCGTAAGGATATGTCGTCCAAACGGTTAGGAAACCACTGCGCTCAGGCACGTAAGTTTATCCAGGCATATTGAAACGAATGAAGAATCAAGGTAAAAGCACATTCAACACAAGCTCAACCTTCAACCCACACATCAGCATTAACATTCACCACATGATTTAATCAACCAACGTCCTGGTGGAAACAAGCTTTCAAGCTAAGCCACTCAAGTATGTTTGCATCACAATGCCCTGTAGCCATACAGGCTACACACTGCCGCGCATTACATTGTTGCTGACGACATTGGTAAGTTGTATGGCAGTTTGTTTAGTTACATGGCTGGTGGCAACGTGGCTGGTTTGCAATCAACAGACATGGCCTTCGTGATTGAGTGATATGATGATATGATGCAGCTGAACACGTTTCATGGCGGCACATAAAGATGATGTTCGTTGTTATCCTCGCCAGTGTGGTTGGGGTGAACGTGGAGGTTGAAATGTGAATTACAAAATTACTATCGGTCTTACAAAACAATTACAAAATAGGACAATTATCGAAACTTAGACAAACTGTATCACGCATGTCCGAGACATGCACCAAAACTGGTGATATGAGAAGAAAAAAGGGTGTTGTGTGGTGTGCGCAAGGATAACGCGCTGGTTTCGTTCAGTGTTATGAAAAAGTAAAAGTGATTATTTTGTTTACCTGTGTGATGAAGCTCGTTTTGGGAATTGGAATGGGGTTAGGTGAAGCTGTTGGCTAGAAGCTGTAAAAGTAATGGTTAATTTACGTCAAGAGTAATGTGTGCCTGATCAACAGTAATAATGTCTTTGTCCTAAGAACTCAGTCAAGCACTTCTCAGGAAAACAAAGAAGTTACACAGAGACTTAAAGTAATGAAGTTACTATGAAATGAAGGATAGCTTAGAAGAGTACAGCAAATATGTGTGTCTGTGGAAGGTGGCGCAGCCTCTGGTTGCTTGCCCACGTCGGAATTGTTCCGACCGAGCCAAAGCAGCCAAAGACAAGGCGCTGCTTACCAGTAAAGTTGACGGAAACACAGAAGTGCGGACCAAGTTCAAATAAGGAGTAGAAAATAGTTGGGATAGGACAGTTGGGTAAGAACTACACGAACCGTAAACGGCCAAGTTGAAACTTTTGATCCGGGTTGGATCGACAGAGAAGTTCCAAAGAAGCACGTTAAAACATGAAAGCTACAAGGCGAGCTGTCGCTGCCTGAGGAAAAGGACGTTTGGACACATTTACATTTTTACTAACTCAAGGCACCGCCTTACCCTGCGGCCCAGAAAAAGTGTCCGTCTGTGTTCGACTCGAGCGATCTCCATGTTGTTTGGCTCGCCCGTGGTGATTCGTTCATTAGCCTAGATGTATAGCGCCCCGCCACGCAGGTGTTGATATGAAGGATATGTCGTCCCCCATCTTCGTAAGGATATGTCGTCCAAACGGTTAGGAAACCACTGCGCTCAGGCACGTAAGTTTATCCAGGCATATTGAAACGAATGAAGAATCAAGGTAAAAGCACATTCAACACAAGCTCAACCATCAACCCACACATCAGCATTAACATTCACCACATGATTTAATCAACCAACGTCCTGGTGGAAACAAGCTTTCAAGCTAAGCCACTCAAGTATGTTTGCATCACAATGCCCTGTAGCCATACAGGCTACACACACCGTTTCGAAAATATCACCCAATGTTTCACGTTTACACCGAGCTACGCCGACCGCGCTTTCGGCCGAACTTTACACCGACCTTTACGCCCAACTGACCTTTACACCGTTTCGAAAATTCCACCCATTAACGTGGAATGTTTCAAGTTTACACCGAGGTCTATCACACTGAGCTGTCGACCGAGCTTTCCACCGACCTTTACACCCAACTGACCTTTACACCGTTTCGAAAATATCACCCAATAACAGGCAATGTTTCACGTTTACACCGAGCTACGCCGACCGAGCTTTCGACCGAACTTTACACCCAACTGACCTTTACACCGTTTCGAAAATTCCACCCCATGAAACGTTCAGAAAAAGTCGTTCTCATATGAAGACAAATAAAATAAATATTTCTTGGTGCATTGAGCACGGACGCTGGGTTGAGCCAAGCGTGTGTCATAAAAACGATTTAGAAGAGAAACGAGGAGACGAGTCAACAACCAATCACGTGACGAGGACGACGTGGAGTCGGCACTGTGGTGGCTGGGGGGGGGGGGGGGATGGCGGGGGGATTCCCCCCTAAGGGGTATCTATCTCGAGTCAACCCTTAGGGGGGATGGGGGGAAGGGTATCTATCTCGAGCCGACCCCAAAGGGTATCTCGAGTAAGTTGATTTATGCTTTTCAAAGGCAAAAATAGGTGTTTTTCGACCTCGGAACCCCCAAAAATCGCGCGCCCCGCGCGCAAACACCCCAAAATGGTCATTTTAGGCCAATTTTCGGCAAAAATGTCAAAAAGTACCCATTTTAGGCCAATTTTGCAGTAAAATTGCATGCAAAAAAGTATAAACGGCCTTTTTTCGCCTTTATTTGACGGCAGTGCTGTGGCTGGGGGGGGGGGGGGGGGGGGGTCGTGGGGGGGGGTCCCCCCCCCAATGGTACCCTACCCGCCCCGGCCTGGTACGCTACCCCCCTACCCGCCCCGCTCTGGTACCCCTACCCCCCCTACCCGCCCCGCCCTGGTACCCTACCCGCCCCGATTTTTACCCCCAAAATGCCCATTTTTCGGTCAAAAATGCCCAAATTTCGACCGAAAACCCTAAAAAGTGCAAAAAATCTCGCGCTGCGCGCGATATATGCACTTTTTAGTACATAAAAACAGGCACGCGAAAAAACTTGTGTTGTACCCTACCCGCCCCGAAAAATCTTCCCCCCCCCTCCCCAGTGTAGTACTTGGTCAGGGTGTTGACGATAGATAGATTGGGACCCGAAATGTGTTGACGATAGATAGATGACCAAAGTCCGAAATCTGGGGGGGGGTCGACCCAAACTTGTTGACGATAGATAGATGGTGGGGGGGGGGGTCGCCAAAAATCAAGGTATAGTATAGTGCATTAAGTAGGTAATAATGTGTTAATATTAATGAAAATGTGTATAGATGTACTAAATCCGCGCGTAGCGCGCGATTTTTTGCCTATTTGGGACAAAAAATACCGATTTTGAGCCATTTTGAGGCAAAAATGCCCATTTTGGGGTCGAAATGTGTTGACGATAGATAGATTGTTCCCAGAATTTGTTGACGATAGATAGATTTGCCCATAAGTGTTGACGATAGATAGATGAAATCAAAAAGTGTTGACGATAGATAGATGAATTTGGGGGGGGGGACCCCCCCCCACCCCCCAAGTACTACCCTGCCCCCCCCCCCCCAAACCGGATTTCCCCCCCCCCCCAAAATCCCAGGTACACTACCCCCCCTACCCGCCCCGATTTTTTCCCCCTAGGTACCCGCCCCCCCCCGCAAAAGTAGCCACAGCACTGTTTGACGGACTACCGTAAAACCTAAAATACAAGGGGGGCTGTATTTTTTCACTGACCCCTTTTAGGGGTGGCTGTATTTTTGGGGGGCTCTATTTTTGGGGGGCTGTATTTTTTCGCTGCCCAAAATCTCAAAAAATGTTCCAAAAAATACCCCTAAAATGGAGTTCTGTCAGGGTGTTACTCGTCATTATTGAGTGTTTTTAGGTGCAGATCTTCCATAAAAGGCTTTACGTCATCATATACTCAACCACAAACGTTGTACACAAGGTGTCTTACAAAAGAACTTGACTTTACGACCCCCAAGCGGGGAATTCCAAGTTGGGGGGCTGTATTTTTGGGGGGGCTCTATTTTTTCACTGACCCCTTTTAGGGGGGCTGTATTTTTGGGGGGCTCTATTTTTGGGGGGCTCTATTTTAGGGAATACGGCAGGGAGGTATCTTGGGCCGCCTCTGGGGGGTATCTCGAGTCAAACTAATTGCGATCTCTGGTTGCGTTGCGTCGTGCCAGTGTGTGTCGTCCGGGGCAACCATTTGCCATTTCATTTGCTGCTGGTGTCCCTCTTGCCGTGTTAGACGCAGTGTTGGAGGTACTCTGGAGGGGGGATACCTACCTACTGTACCGCGCTCGGAGAGGGGGATACCTACTGTACCAGAGCCGATGGCCGGGGGGGGGGTCATGTACCTAGGGGAGGGGGGTTTTGGGGGGGGTAGGTTTTGGGGTGAAAATTTTTTATGTGTTTATTATGTGTGGAATCGTGTGAAAACGTAGTATTTGCGCGCGTAGCGCGCGAATTTCGGGTAATTTGAGGTAAAAACCACTGATTTTGCACTAATTTTGGCCATTTTGGTCAAAAATTGGCACTTTTGGGGCAAAATCGGGGGGGATACCTACTGTACCGGGGTGAAAATCGGAGGGATACCTACTGTACCATGCCAAACATCGGGGGGGAGGGGGATATCTACTGTACCAGGCGAGGGGGGGATACCTACTGTACTGGGGGGGGGCTACCCCCCCAAACCCCCCACCTCCAACACTGGTTAGACGGCACCCACGTGCGTGGTTGCGTAACTCAGATGAAATTTCGTCACTTTTTTACAGATGTGAACTCTGATCGCACATTGCTGAAAAATCAACAGAAACGATTGCCCGCTTGCCCAAAAAGATATCACGAGCCACACAAGACAAAAGTTTTTTATTTCAAAATCCGGCAAATTCTCTGTGGACTGGACTTGACAAGACGAAGAAACCTCGATTTATTTTGTCTGCTGTCATTCGACTTATCTACCTTAGCTGACATTCAATCGCAAGGATGAGCGACGACGAAGCCTTCGACGTGCAGTTCGACCAGCACGAATTCGATGAAAGTCCGGATGACGATGACGAAAGTATGAGTGGCGCCGACACGGATGATGTACGTTGTTGACCTTATCTCGTTTTTGCTAGGAAAGGAACGAGATTGTGAGATTTTCTGTCAAGCTTTTTTCTTCGGCTTCAGTTTGCATTCCATTGCACCTTGGTGAGATGTCAGTCTGTCAGACATAGGTTCATTTGTGCCTAAAATTTTGTTCCCTGCGCAGGGGTGAAATTCTTCATTCAAACGGCACCTCGTTTTGATTTCCCATTTTTGGACGTTGGAATCACATTGCATGCAATCGACAACTTTTTTGTTGCAAGCTAGGTAACCTAAGTGGTAGAGCATCGTTTTCTGTCCTCGCATACGGCTTTTAAAACATATGGCCAATGTCTTTTTGGAGCTTAGACAGCATGATACACAATTTCTAAAAAAATAACACGAATCTACAATAAGTTGTTTAACAAACAGGACATGGGCATCGACATCAACCCGAGTTCGGTGGGTGGTCGCAGTGGCGAGTCACGTGACGCTGACGATATTCGATTCACAGTGCTCGATGCTGAACAGATTGTCAAGGAAATGTGTGAAACGATCAGTGAGGTGTCCAATATTGTTCATGTACGTTTCAAACTTCATTTTGTTGCCATCAGATAGAATTGATGAACTCTAAAGGCAATGATTTCATTTTTGAAATACATTGCCAATTTTTGCTGCAGATCTCCACAACGACGTGCCGTATTCTGTTGACTCATTTCAAATGGAACAAAGACAAGCTACTGGAAACGTGCGTTTCGCACAGTTCAGAATCGTCATTAGAACTTTAGTTTTATGCGTTTCGCATGGTGTTATGATCTGATCTGCGCAACTTTTCAGATTTTACGATTCTCGAACGGATACGGACCGATTGTTCAAAGAAGCTCACATCGTCAGTCCGTTTACGCGACGTTCAACAGCCGGTTACATGTTTAAGCCTTTTTTAGATTCCAAAATGTTTTGCGTCGTTTTTGCTCACCGCATAGAGATCAGTCAGGCTTCGTTCATGTGCATCTTTCTGTGATTGCGTCGCAGGAACGGCTTTGCTGCAGTGCAGTTTTTTCAGCAAAAATGAACAGTTCTTCACGCTATTATGCATGTGAATAAGTTGCAAATATTTTTCAGCACAATCCTCAAAGGCCGCCTCGCAGCAGTCATCCTCACGCAACAACAAGCCTTCAATTCGAACGTTTCCCACCAACGAAATGTGCGGCATTTGCTTCCGAAATCTACCAAACACCGTTAGTGGTCGTTGTGCAACTTTTAATTGGTGATAAATGTCAAGCAGCAGGAAGCATTATCGGGTGACGTCCACCCTTCCGTATAAATACCACTTTTTGAACACGACCGTTTTGTTTTCAAACAACTGGTTAATCGGATCGATTGCACATCGGAGTCTTTTCGCAGCAACAGAAACACAATGCACAACAACAACGCATTGCTGCGACGCTGATGTTTTACACCTGAACGACCATGACAACAAAAGTTGCCATACTGTATGTTAATCTAGCAGCCAATCTCCCACAAGTGAATACGAAAATGCAGCACAGCCTACCCTCAACGCCGGCCATCTGTGTTTCGTTGCAGCACCTTGTCGGCATGCAATGCGAGCATCGATTCTGTCGCGAGTGCTGGTGCACGTACCTGTCGATGAAAGTCACCGAGGAGGGTGTGGGTCATCAGATCTTCTGTCCCGAGAATCAATGCCAAATTCTGGTCGACGACGACTTTGCCACGTATGTGTCAACAATACTACTTACTGTTTTTGCTCTTATCATAAATTCAAGTAGATGAAGCGGAAAGAGACACGTTCTGCAACAGTTTGTGAACGGTATCAAACTGGGTGATGAGATCGGACCTGTCTTTTTCACAGCACTCTTCGGAATAAAGGATCTGTGCTGATCTGCGAATACCGAATACATTTGATCCGCCTAAAATTTTTCCCACGAGAGCTGAAGTAGCCATGCGTTGAAAATCCAATATACGTTTTTATAGTGGTGACTCAATAAGATCTTATCACCAAAAGTTTGATGTTCCGCCTTTCGTAGTTTTCTATGAATAAACATGTCAATGCAGTGAAAGGAAAGAACCGTTGTTGTTTGCAGCAAAATGATCACGGATGAGGCTGTGCGACGCAAATACCAACATTTGATCACGAAGAGCTACGTCGAGTGCAATTCGCTCATGTGCTGGTGTTCGGCACCCGACTGTCAAATGGCCATCAAAGTCGATCATCGAGCCATGAAACCCGTCAAATGCACCTGTGGATATCAGTTTTGGTTGGTGTAGGATTTCAGGCGCTTTGGGTTTGGATATTCAAGCAAGAAACTGCTTGTATCGCCTCTTTGATTTTCAAGTTATGGCAGAAGCGAAACATTTTCAACTGTAGATTTCGTTTTGGGTGCGTTGTTTGAGCAGTGCCCATTTTGACACCTCCGAAGAACCTTTGTGTCTTTGCTTCTCTTTTGTCCCACAAACAATCAAGCCGGTCAGAGAAAATTATTTTTGATTTAAAATTGTGAAACCAATTGCGAAATCGTTCGATTGTTTGCAGTTTCAACTGCCAAAAGGAGTGGCACGAACCAATCAACTGTCAGTTGTTGGTGTTGTGGATCAAGAAATGCAACGATGACAGTGAAACGGGCAACTGGATCAATGCGAATACGAAAGTAAAGTTATTTTCAAGTTCTGCTTTTTCAAAATCTTTTAGTGCGTGCATGGGATTTCGTATATTAGCAAGAAGTAAAAATTTTAAGCTCCCGATATTTAGGTGCAGTCAGGATTTCGAATTCACATAAAATGTTATAGTCCAGCAACAGCTAACGCAGAATTTATGGCAGCCACACTGCCTGATTGGTAAAGCGGAAATTCCAATGATAAGCTTGCTCGGTTTTAGACCGGAAGTTCGCAGACATTTTTTTCTTTTTCTTTTCTTTCTTGTTTTCCACCTTCAGACTCGGCTTATTCAACGCTTCGGTGCCTTCAAAAAGTTTTTTTTAAATTTTTGGCTGGCAGTCACTTAAAATGATTGCCTCTTCTGTGGCGTTATGCAGAAAAATTCATGCTTTGGCCACTTCTTTTTCTCTTTCTTTCTTTCGCGGTTTTTTGCTTGCTACCGTAACACAAATCGAACCATTCCAATTTTCATGTCTGAAGTGAGCGCGCACGTTTTCCGCTTTACGGATCAGGCAATTTGACTGCCACAAATTCTGCGTTAGTTATTGTCGGACTATACCCAATTTTGAAAAAAATCCATCTTTTAGTGCATGCCTGGTTTTCGAAAACTAATTGTTGCCAGTCATTGTTTGAATGCGACGGGCCTGCCATGCAAAAAAACATAAACATGCGCTCCGTGGTGCAAATAAAAGTCTCTGGTCTCAAAATACTGAACTTGCAAATGAACGCATTCAGGAATGTCCGAAATGCCACGCAACGATCGAGAAGGACGGCGGCTGCAACCACATGACGTGTCGTAATGTCAACTGCAAATTCGAGTTCTGCTGGTTGTGCATGGGCGCATGGGAGCCGCATGGCAGCGCGTGGTACAACTGCAATCGGTTCGATGACCAGCATGCCAAGTCGGCCAGGGACGCGCAGGAAGTACGATGTTGTTGACAGATGACAAGTGGTGCTCTTTTTTTAGAAAAACAGAGAGAGATTCCGTGTGGCCGAAGCTTATCACGTCAACTTTGTTTTGGCAGGCAGTAAAAAGATTTCGTAGACGATCGCAATCAGGGGCACAGCCTGGAAATAACCTGTTCAAAAGCTTACACGACCAAAGGCAGAAAAGATCTGATCGTATCACCGATTTTGTGACCGCTCGTACTTTTTCTATCTTGCTTCTGCTGCAGAGATCCCGCGCGGCGCTGCAACGCTACCTGCACTACTGCAATCGATACATGAATCATCAGAACAGCAAGCGGCTCGAGCACAAGGTACGACACCAATATTTTTCCTTTTTTACCTCATTTCTCATTTTTGCAAAGTTTTTCCACACAACTGCAGCTGTACGCGAATGTGAAAGTCAAGATGGAACAAATGCAGCAGATCGCGCATCCACACCAGTTCTCATGGATTGAGGTAAATATCGTATCTACTTACACGCTCGGTACTAATGTTATCTTTTGTCCACATCTTAACTCACTGCAGGTGCAATTCCTACGGCACGCCGTCGACGTGTTGTGTCAGTGCCGACGTACGCTCATGTACACATATTCGTTCGCCTACTATCTCGTCAAGAATAACCAGGTGGAAATCTTCGAGGTACGGCCATTACAGTGTGATGGTTTTCTCTTTTATTGCGCTGATAATAATGAAGAGATGAAATCGCACTTGCAGACCAATCAAGCGGATCTGGAAATGGCCACCGAACAGTTGAGTGAATATTTGGAACGCGACATGGAGAAGGAGAATCTGGTGCAGTTGAAACAGATTGTGCAGGACAAGTGCAAGTTCGTTCGGTCAAAATCGTTGTTGTTCTCATTTTTTAGTGAAGAAGGTGATGAATTTTGCGTACAAGGTGCACTACACGTGGTTTTTGAGCTGTTATTGGTCTCCAACTTGCCATTTCACCCTGGAAAGTGGGAAAACGCCATTTTACAAGTTGTGATCAATTGTTCTTCAGATACGTGGAAGCGCGCGAGGTGGCCCTGATCAAGCACTGCCAAGAGGGCGTGGAACGCAACTGGTGGCAGTTCTCCGTCAATCCGTGAAACATTTGCGGAAAATAAATTCAAATGCCTTTCGTACATTGGATGCAACTGCTGCTGCGCGTAAATTCACCATTTTTCACATAATTATCTGATGGAATTATGAATATCCGAGCGCTTTTCAAATGAATTTTTGCTCCAGGTTTATTGATTTATTGATTGTGGATTGGGTGTCGTGGAAAATCAATTTTCACTCCCATCCCAAGGACCCCATTACAATTTTCGCAACATCGATTGTTTTCTTATTTGTGATCAGTTATCTGCCAGTCCCGTTGGTTATTATTTTCTTGTGTTCACGCACCAAGTCTAGCTTTCTTATTTCGTGCTATATCACACTTTAGGCTGTCGGCTTTGATCAACCTTGATGCCCAAGTTTCTTGGTTTTCCTTACGAAAAATTCAAATCAAAGTTGGTCACATGACTGCAAGCCTGTAATGCTCTGCACCTTCACAGCTGGTTGTTCTTGTGGCAAGCTTGCGGATCGGACGGGTCCTGGTGATAAAATAAAATCGTTTGCATTGTGCAATGCGTGCTGCCCCCATGCTGTACCCATTCGATCACCCCGTTTGATTTCTGGCAACATAACTTCAATCTGTGCATCTTTTGCGGCCACTAGTTAGCTATCTGACATGTTACTAGTACTAACCAACCTACCAAACCGAACTGGTCTGAAATTCGGTGTTATGTACATACAACATCATATACAGCTGCGGCATGATTTTTGTTGCTGTACCTGTGTTTTCGGTTGTCAAACTATTTTGTGTCATTGACTTTTTTGATGTTTCTTTTTGGCGGAAATTTCAGCAAATTTGAAATACTTAACTTACCTTGAATCTTGTGGGTATGTACAGTATTTGGTAGTCACAGAGTCACCCGCTATGAAATCGGTGTCAATACAATACAGAACGTAAAACTTGTACAGAAATATTACTTATGAAGTCCAAAAAGTCAGTTGTTTTCCTCCTTCGTAATTCGGTGTGGTAAACTTCGGTTTGATATTGCAGAATATTGCGTGATTTTTCCTGTGGTTGCCGTTTGTTTTTCGCAATGATCGGTATGTAAAATGTTCTTTTCTGAATGAGTGAAATTCGCGACACAGAATAAAATCTATGCAGTGGATTTCAATATTGTTGCTATTTTCGATCTAACTGTGTTTGTTACGATCAAATCACCACCTAATTTGTGGCGAATAGTACCTTCAACACAAAAAGTTTCGTTTCAATTTCGCAAAATGTTCGTGTGATTTCGAAAACGCTAAATCTTTGTTTTCGCCCAGATCTGACTCGCTATTCACATCGACTAACGGATCAAAATGTCTTTGGCTGACGAATTATTGGCTGATCTGGAGGGAGGAGGCGACGACGCGGAAGGTATGTCATATTTGGTGGTTTCGCGATTTTTCGATTATTTTTTGTGCCCGAGATCGAAGGTAACGCCAGGACCGATGTTTGCACCTCGGTACTAGGGAGGGGGTGGGAAATGGATCGTGTCTTGCATTTCGTTCTTGCTGTAAGTTGTATCAGCGGCAAGCTGTGCCCCTTAAGCATAGAGGAACTTTTACGCTGGCCGGCACTACACAAGCAGCGAATTCGTAAGATATGATTCAACACATTTTGCACACCCGACCCAGCATGCCAGCCAAACAAAGGTGCATACCGGTCTTGGTACATGGCAACAGGTTCTGTGGTTCGTTCGGCACCAATTTTCTAATTTTATGCCCAACTTCAGGCGATGACCTGGCTGACGACGACGCTGACATGGGAGAGGATGCTGATGAAATCGAGGTATACTTTATTTTCTGATTCTGATGCGAATTTCCTTCCCCTTATTATATTTTTCACAAAAGATGTGACCAATTTCTGCCCGATTTATCAAGGAAATCACGGAAGATACAAACGAACTGGACGACACATCGCAGTACGATCGAGTGAGCAGTGTGGCTAGACTCAGGGATAGTGCACAGTTCAAGGAGTTGATCGGCAGGATTGAGCTGGGTTCGTCATTTCTGTTGTTTTCGGTTTTTTCTACATCGCACAAAATTTAGCTATTGCCCGTGTTGAACTTTGTGATCAACTCCTGTCAGGTGCCTTTTTGAACGGTCAATATTGACACTGAGAGATTTCTTTTGAGGCCACTGATTTTAACCAATGTAAAGGTGGGACAGTTTTACGCTAATCGGTGGCACAAACAAATCTCGCGGTGTGCTTGGTTGATAAAGAAAAGTGTCGGATCCGATTCGATCGCCAACTGAGAGTGCTACTTCGATTGGTTAGATTTAGATACCAACCAATCAAAGGGAGAAACCATTAACTTTCTAGGTGTGGCCAATCCTCGAGCTGCTGAAATCATGGGTCCGGTCGAGGCCGACCCGGAATATAAACTAGTAGTCGAAGTCAACAAATTGGCCGTAGAAATCGACAATGAAATCAATGTGATACACAAGTAATCAATGTGCTTGTTTTCTCAAAGCTTTTTCCCTCGGTTTATTTGCGAAACATCACCGAATATTTAGATTCGTTCGCGACAAGTACGCCAAACGGTTCCCGGAACTTGAATCGCTGGTTCCGGCACCATTGGACTTTCTGGCCTGCGTGCGAGAATTGGGGAACGACATTTTGACAAAGGGACAGAATCGTGAAGCCCTTGGCCGGATATTACTGCCAGCCACTGTCATTGTCGTGTCCGTCACTGCATCAACCACGCAGGTACCTGTTTTCAGAAAGTTTTATTTAATTCATTATTACTACATTTATATTTTGATTTTATTTGTTATATTTTATATAGGGATGCGCTTTAGTGATCTAAATATTGTTTGTCGCGCTCATAAACCGTTATGACTCCAGCAAAGTGTCAGTGCCCTGTAAAAATGTTCCGACAAGGTGCCATAAAACGCTGTTCGTGTTTGCGTAACGTTTCTGTGAGCACACGCATCAACATTAAAGTTAATCTGAGAATGAGTAACAAGACCTTCAACTATTGTCCTTGATTATTCAGGGTCAACCATTGACCGACGACGAGCTGTCGGCCGTGAATGACGCGTGCGACATGGCTACCGAGCTGCAACAGGCGAAAATGAACATTTTCACGTTCGTTGAACAAAGAATGGCGTATATCGCACCGAATCTCTCGGCCCTGATTGGATCAGGTGAGGTCTGATGGTTGTTCAAGTTTCGGCTTGATTTATTTATGCAATTGACAGTTCATCCCAAGACCGAGTGCAAAGAGTTATTATGTTTTCGTTCTTCTCCTTGCAGGCACAGCAGCAATGCTGATGGGTCACGCCGGAGGTCTATCGCAGCTGGCCAAGATGCCGGCGTGCAATATCCTTGTGTTGGGCGCGACCAAGCGCACATTGGCCGGATTCAGTAGTACGGCTGTGCTGCCACACACTGGTTATGTCTACTACACACCACTTGTGCAGAGATTGCCGCAGGTGAAGAACAGAATAAATTTATTTGCTGTTTACTCACACTACCCTGCTTTCTGAACCTCAAATTAAGTGAACCACATTTTGGTCCCCAATCTGCCCTTGACGTAATGCATACACTGTGCAGTGCAGTGAATATTCTCATCGTGAACGATACCGCAGAAAACCCACCAAGCTGAAACATCAGCAAATCTGACAGGATCTGCGTCGTCGCGCCGCACGTCTGGTTGCCGGCAAAGTCGCACTGGCTGGTCGTGTGGACGCAACGCATTCGAACAGGGATGGAGCGTTGGGCACAAAGTTGTTTGGGGAAATTCAGGGAAAGTTCGAGAAATGGGTCGAACCACCGCCGCCGAAAGCGGTTGGTTTGATTTCTATAGATGTTGTCTTTGTGTTGCAGGTGCATAGGTTGGAATAGGGCCACACGCCAGAGTAATTAGCGGACTGTAGTTGCAGACTATTGTCCTTTTCACGTGAAGCATCATTTTTGGCGTTGTTGGCGTTTTTTGTGGCAGATTTGTGCCAGCTGATCGGTTCTGTTCTATATTTCGAATAGCTCTTCATTTGCTACAGATTAATCCCATTTATTACACCAGATGTTTATTAATAAATTGCATATATTCTAAACAAAATATATTAATGTCAATATTTTTAGATCAAACCGCTGCCCAAGCCAATCGATGCGACCAGCAAAAAGCGAGGCGGACGGAGATTGCGAAAAATGAAAGAGAGATTGGGTGAGTAACTGTGGGTATTCAAAAGTGGTGGTTTTAATTCATTGGTACTTGTATGTATTTGTATATGTATTTTGAAAAACGCTCGTAGTTGTGTGTGCACAGTCTCTCTCACGCTGCCCTACCTAACCGGGTCCACCCGCCAGTTTCCCTGTAAAGAATTCTTATGTCCGCTCTTCTTATGCGCACTTGCTAATTCTAATTGTCTTGCAACTTCAGGCATGACCGAGCTGCGCAAGAAAGCTAATCGTGTGACATTCGCTGAAATCGAGGAAGACGTCGAACAAATCGGGGCCGGCTTCACTCGGGGACAGTTGAAGGCCAGTGGTGGTGTCGGAGGATCTATTAGAGCGCCGCAGGTACATTTTGCGCTGTTGGTTTTTATTTTTGAGTTGCTTTGTTGATTTTCGTTTTACGGATAGATTAGATGCACAATTGAAGCTTAGGGAATTTGGCTTCACATAAGTCAAGCCGAAGAAACATTTTATCCTTGGTTTCAGGACCGCAAATTTTTTGCAAATTGCTTTTTCTATCAGTGTATGGGCAGTCCATCGGCTCGTGGCACTTTTTATACACACAGCGCATGCAGCAGCACACGCCATTTTCTAAACAAAATGTACATTTTGAGCCAGTGTCATGCTTTGATGGCCGTTTTCATTGGCTGCTTGACATAACACTTTTCTCCATTGTTGCAAATTTTGGGGATGTTTCAACGGATAACTGCAGAGAATGGATGCATTGACGGCAGTAATGTAGCATGCAGCCCGTGTGTGTTGAGTGCCATGAGCCGGCGAATTGCCTATACAAGTTGTTCTTTTCAACAGGTCGATCAGAAATCACGTGCGCGAATGTCCAAGATGCTGCAGAAGCAGATGCAAAAAGCTAATGCCCAGTCTGGCACTGGTACGAGCACTGCTGGACTCGCAACCATTAGATCTCGCATGGGTGGCAGCTCCGTGCAGGTGTGTGTCACAGTTTGAGAGTGGATTTATTGGCAGCGTTTATGTATTCTTATTTAGTGTCTTGTTCATGACAAAATATTCCCGCTAATTTTAATTGGGCAGTCTCTGAACTGAACAGTGAACTTGCCACAAGCACATCTGATGTTTCACCGTCACTACTTATGCGCAGTCATCAACGGCGTCGGGCACAGCGAGCAGCGTGACGTTCACGCCAGTTCAAGGACTGGAGATTGTGAATCCACAAGCGAATGCGTCGCAGAAAGTGGCCGACGCGAACGCAAAGTATTTTGGCGCCAGTGCCGGCTTCATGAAAGTGCAGACGAATGGAAAGTGATCTGTTGATTGATCAGTTGTTGGTCCGTCTGGTGTGACCAGAGATGTCCATGATTGCTGGGTGACCAAGACCAAACTGTAGTTGGGTTGGGTGATATGTTGCTGAATCGGTGTGACTCACGCAGTTCGTTTTTCACCCAATCAAGGAATTTCTGGTCTGGTGGACTACTGTATCTGTGTTTTGCGGTGTTGTACCATAATTATTTTTGTTTGTTATTGTCACTGAGTGTTATAAAGTCAAAAAGGCGAGTCAAATATCCGACCCAGTTCAATTTTTATTCTTTTCGCATTACAATGCCATAGTGTTGGAGTCAGTATCAGATTTTTGTGACAAAAACACAAGGTCACCAGCGACCAGCATGCCCTTATACGAAACAAAGTCAATAATTCGCATAGATGTGAGTTTGTAGTGAGAGTAGATCACCAAAATATTGGTTTAATGATCACAACAAGAGAAAGAATCAAGAAATTTTCTTAAATCGGTGCATGAGGTCAAGTCAAAGTTTGTGCTACAATTCTCAAATAATATAATAACAACTAGAAAAATCTAGATCAATCGATAACTCTGAAACAATTGATATAATCTGCTAACCACAATTCTACGTGTATCACTCGAGGAAAAAACGAAAGTGTGAGAATAGAGTTTATTGGGGGCATTTTTCCTACCGAAGGGTGTGCAGGGTACGAGATCAACCTTGCACTATCAATTTTTGCTCGTGTTTGTGAAACATCTGTCAGCCAAGTTGTTGGCTGGTGTGTCACTTAGTTCAGCTCAATCGCAAAATCGATCCATTATCCCTGGTTTCACCCCAAGAGGTACAGTCCACCCTCTTCTATGGTGAATTTTGGCGACTGTGACCAAAAATATGAACGGTGCTGATCCTGTCACTATAAAGAGGGTCGAATGTACCACCAGATCATAGACTATGACTTTCAAGTCATGCGGCTTTCTCCAACTTGTTGACCTCATTCACTCCATCGAGCATCATTTGCACCAACTGCACCTCGCTGTAGCCCAATCGGTATTTATTCGAAATGTCGTGAATGCCCCCGACGGTGGTCGAATGTTCACCATACAGACCCCTGGCCTGCAGACCGTATTTTCCGCAAATATCGTGCAGATGCTTTTCGCCCTTGGCCGCCAGCTGGGCACTTTGATCAGCACCGAGCCACGCAGACCCGTGCCCAGATTGGACGGACAGCAGGTGACCGCGTCGATATGCGGTGTGATCATGTAGGATTTGCCTGAATGGACAAGGGAAGGGATGATTGATGTGAATTTATATGACTGAAATGTGATTAGGACATAAGCTATAACAGTATCAAGAGCAACTTGTTGTTGTACACAAGCACTTTATGTTTCACCCCATTCACCACAAAACAAAAAGATAAAGCCAGGGCGCATACGGTCTTTCTCTGTTGTCATGCCCATCAGTCTGACAAACAATCTCATTATCAATAGCACCAGAAAAAGAAGTCCCAATAAACCAACCAGTGACTTTCTTGATTCCGGCCTCGATGGCGTTAGCGCCGCGAGCCAATCGACTGAACACCTGAATTTAGAAATATGTGTTACCTTCAGTAAAGTTTTGGTACATTTTCTCGTCCCGGATACGGTAAAGCATTACGGTTTTTACGAATGGATTATTGGTGTTTATA